>JAGDQP010004357.1:0-23037 GCA_022664845.1 Lepisma saccharinum
TAAGAACAGGGCTGGGGGCATGGGATTAACCCCAGGTGACCCCTGGGATTCATGACTTCCGGGAAACGTATCAAAATTAAGATTAATGGCCCACAGGTGTTCAAATTTCGGTGGGAAAGACTCGGAGAAAAATAAAATACTCTACTCTAATTTTAAACAACTTCTAAGAATTAGGACTAGTTTAGACATAAAGAAGTGCAGAGGACAAGTCTTCAATGTCGCCTCTGTAATGAAAGGAGCCTAACACTGGAGTGCAGAAAAAAATTCCAAAAAATTGACCAACTTGCTGTATATGTTCACTGCGCAGAACACCACTTAAATTTGGTTATCAAGGATCCTGTCGGAAGTGGGAGAGGATTCTGTCGGAGTCAATATTTCACAACTCTGAGTCTTTATACATTTTCTTCGGTCCCAGCAACAACAGATGGATATAATGTCTTCAGTAAGAGGAGAATATGATGTCACATTGAAAAAGCTCAATCTGATAAGACATGAATCGACTATAGCAATAAAGATGATATATTCTGACATTATGAAAGCACTTAAGTAGAATAATTTCTCTTGAAAGTATAATGCAGGACGAGGTTTCTGAAGCAAACAGAAACAGACTTACGAAACGTTTTCGGTTTGTAAGATTGGCTGTTATCTAAAATATTTACTCAATTTAATATCATCACCTCCGAGTTTCTTCAAGGAAAAAAGATAAATCTTGAAAAAGCTACTTCACTCTTAATAAAAGTTATGTTGAAGCAGATGAGAGAGACTATCTAGCCATGGAATCCGTAGCTGTTGCTGCAAGCAGGAAGGGGGAACTGGTATTTCTCCATAACGGGGGGGAAAAAAAAAAAAAAAAAAAAAAAAAATACAGATTTTCATTACAGAAAAAGAAATCCAGAGGATTACAGATTTGCAAACTGATAGAATGTCTTCAATATTAACATTGTGTATGCTAATTTTGACATAGTAAATGGACAAATTATGAAATGAAGAAATTATTTTTAAAAAAAGTGAAACAAAAACTTCACAGGGGAAAAATGAAAAGTAACCAAACTAATTTCTCTACCTGTGACTGGAGAATATACTGAAGGTAAAATAGTGTTTATTGTACGAATAACATTTACGCAAACTATCTATGTTGGTATTTGAATTTGAATTTGTGTGTGAAGTTTTACTTGTGTGAATAAAACCTTTAATCTGGTAACATGACCATGAAGGCATTTCACACATAGTGTTGAAGATCTTGGAAACCAAGGCCATTTGACATGACACAATCATGAAGTCAGTGTCATATTGAAATGGTTTTAGAGATTCGTAAACCTTTGATTCGTTTGTTTTCCTGCTCCAAAATAAAGCAAGATCTTCCAGAGAAGTAATCGTAAGGAAGAAATTTTATGAAATAAATTATCTGCAGCTACAAATTTGATGAATCTTTTAATCTGTGCTAAGAATATACACCTTGTATGAAGAGCTTTCAAGGCGAGTTACCTCCATGCAAAAATAAGGTTCAGAAATAACATTTTTATTTTAAATTTTCAGCTAAACAATCTCAAGCATATACAGTAGTTATAAGTTTTATGATATATCACGATTATTTGTAATGGAAACTATTTTTGAAATTATTTACCTCAAAATTAATAAAATTATTTCTTTTGAAGTTTGTTTCTTCAGTGCAGGCAAGACGCCTTAGAAATCAGCTCTTCGTGTGTGGGAAGCAGTCACAAAAACTATGAGAATTTTTACTTCGTTTCATGTGGTGTAGATAAAATTTACAGAATATAAGATGGAAATGAACAAAATCTTCCAGGGAAACATTTTGACTCTCCAGGACGATCCCCGGGCCACCCCCTGGATTCAACACTATCCGTAATATTATATGTTTGACAGGTTGAGCTGTATAGCGCCAAGTTGGTTGTATCGAATGCAAAGGAAATGAATTCGACCGGTAACCGGGCACCGCAGTGGACCAATTTTTCGTCGCACTCTTCAAGATATTACCACACACAAGACCTTTATGGGGCCGCGGTGACTCAGTCTCTCACTCCTGGTGCATGAGGGTCCCCGGCTCGTGCCATGTGGACTTTGTGGTGGACAAACACCGTGTGTGGGTTTTTTCTCTGGATTCTCCGTTTCTTCCCACTTTCTTCATTCCACCAAGTTTTCCAACATCATTCATTCGACCTGAGCGAAAGTTGCCAAGAATAAAATTCAATTGAAACAAGCTCTTCATGTAAAGAAAATTGAGGAAATATTCTGTATCTTCTATAATTAGGATCCCTTGACGTACTTTACGATCCCTTGACGTACTTCCAAAAGTGAAGAAATGTATTTGTTGGTTTCGGCAAATTAGAAAACCGTAAGTTTCGATTGTCTTCCATCTACAATTGTTACCGGGCTGGAAACACTGGTTATCAAGAGAGGAGAGTCTGCACGGATTGCAACGCCACCTGCCGGTCATAAGAAGGAGTTCTTGTCCCGCCAAAGAAGAATTTACTGACAGACTGGTTGAGAAAAAGAACTTTTGGGTTCGAGGCTGTTTCGGAAAGAAGATGGTGAAGTAATAACAATGGCGGCGGAGTGAGCGTTTTCGTGGCGGTTTTTTTTTTAATTCCTCCGAAAATTTAACGAAAACAATAGACTATATTTTATTTTTTTTATTTTGTGAACAATGAGGTGAAAGTGTGGTGGCCAGGAAGAGGACAAATTTGTTGTGTTGTAGTGGTCTTCGTCAGGTTGTCACTTGGGAAGACGTAACAAGTGTATGGCTGGACGATTTGTAAGAGCAAGTCAACAGGTCAGTTGCTGCTCCTAAAAAGTTTTTTTTTCGTTTTTGTTTTGTTTCTTCTTCTTCTTCTTCCATCCAAACCTGCTTGTTTTGAAATCAAGTGCAGGTATTTTTGTGATATCACCGGCAAAGTGGAAAAGGATGACTTGTTCGTAATATTATGTTACATTTCTGTGTATTTGTGCCTATGGTTATCTGGCTAGTTGTGATTTCATGTGTATGACAATAGTACGTACGTCGGCATTGCTTGCTTTTCAATCATAGAGAAGGAGTAGCTAACGTAACACCCGCATACCAGAGCACGACTCCACCTTTTTTAAGAAATTTTATTGCTGTTTGGTGTTAAGCTACCTGTTGCCGGGAGTTCTGGGGGTGGTCAAACCCGTGAAGGTGTATTGGAACTGGGATCTAAAGAATGTGGTTTTTCATCTTTTGACAAGACAGACTGTAGTCATAATATACATTGATGACACAGGTTCTCTCATTTATATACCGGTACAGAAAGTGGTTATAAACAAATGTTGACATCTTTGCTTTAAATGTTGTTACAGATGGACAAACAACAACGAAATTGGTCTATTTGACAAGTGTTATTGCTTTAAATCACATTAAAGCTTGATTGCTGATTTGGTAGAGATCCAACTACGGTTTTCTGTTTTGCAGGCGACTGGCCTGCCATATAGCGCAAGCGGTAGTACGGGATTCGCTTCCCCGGTAGTCCAACGACACGTTTTTAGTTTACCCCCGTCTCCTACAAAATTTCATCTTCTTTTCAGTTGTAACTCAGTATAGTGCCTCAATCAAAGGAAAAAGAAAAAGCAATTTCAGATTTGAATTTAGGTGGGTAAGTGGTAATGCTCGCTACTTTGTAATCAAGGGGTCTCGTGTTCATTTTCCGGTGAGGACGCAGGTGGTTCGGAGACCACGTTAAACTGTAGGTCTTGTCCTTAGGACGTCATCTTCGTCCGTAGAAGGCAATACAAATCACCATCGGTTAACTCAGACGGGGAGCTTCGGGTTAGTACGTGTGTTCGGGCACAATACTCGTTATCATCAGATTTATCCAGTCGTTCTAATCTGGTGACCAAAACTGGCAGGTACTTTTCATTTTACAGGCTTTCTGCATTTAAAGAGTTCAGCCTAGTGGATACAGGGATTCTGCATTGGGGGTGTAATACTCCTAAATTATCGAACACTGTCCGAACTTTTATTTTTTACGGTCAAAAATCTATAGGAATTCTTCAAAGCTCCATTCAAACCCCACCAATTTTTGCCGTACGCCCCTCAAACTGAACACCCTGGCAGAATCCCTGATGTTCTGGCTCTTTAACTGGCAGGTGCATTTAAATTGGTTAGCTTTCTTCATCTTAGTAATTCACGCCAGAGCGTGATTGAAATGAAATACACAGAAGCTGGTATCAGATTTGCTACACAGAAGCTGGTAGGCCTATCAGATTTGAAATGAAGGACCTCGATTTACATGGCCGACTTTGTCTGGTGATGCTACAAATGAATATTCTTTCAGAGAATTAACTTCCCTCTTCAAGCTTATTTTATGATATGCACGGCTGTGAAATTCGGCAGGTTAGAGCGCTCGCTTTCTGTGCGCCTGGTCACGGGTTCAAATCCCGCCGGAGTCAATTGAACGGAGTGGTTCGCAGCCCATTTTACCAAAAACTGTAGGTCCCGTCCTTAGAAGCTCACCAGCTCATTTAGGACATCACCCTCGGATTATTACTGTTTTCTACATTTAGTTTAGAACGGGTTTTCTTCCAGGAGTAAAGCCAAATATCGGGGGTTTTGTCGATTTTTAATTAAATAATAAGGTTGGAGGTTCTATACTCGACAATTTGGACGGGTGACACCCCTTTTTGGGAAGTGTGGGAGAATCCCTATATCTAGGGTCGGTGTGATGATACAAAATACAAATATACGTACATATTAATACACACATGTCAGAAATTAGGCCCTATATGAATGCTGTTGAAATTGAACGTGGCTGTCTTGATCTTATAAACAAAGCTTGAATGTCATCTGTCTGTCTATATGTATGTCCACTATGCAAATTCACATTATGGTTAATATGCAACAAACTTTGCAGATTTATGTCATTTAACCAGGGGAAGAAGACTACATGTCTGATTCCAAAATTTTGTCCAAACGGAAATTTTCTTAACCCATGGATACAAGCCATAGTTTAACCTCAAGCAGCGTATCCTAAAACAGTATGCAGCCTTCACGACGCTTATGTTATTTTGTGTTGTATATAAGGAAGGATGAAAAAAGCACACAAAATATTGGTTTCCATTTTAGTAACTATTTTTCTCTCAAGGATGGAATTGTTTTACTTTAGCCCCGAACCACCTCAAACCAGCGGACCCGCATTACCCGGATCCGGTTCCACATAAAATATTGGAACCGGCTACTCGGATCCGCATCTTGGAATCGAGAATCCGGATGCGAACCTCAGAAGTGGGATCCTGATCTTGTAACCGATCCAGTTCTTTTAGAACTGGTTCCATTAGGATCTGGTTCTCGGTTCCGCCCCACGCTAGTGTGCGTAAATTGTTACTCTGTAACCCTATATTTCAAAAGAAAGCTCTTGATAAGAGAAATGGATACGTGTAAATAGACAACTTTTTGTAATAGAGATAGATGCGATCTAATAACAATTGTGTTGTAAAGTGAGTCAGACTGTCCCAAAATAGTACGTTATGAGAACCGTTTTGAGTTGGCAATATGAAACGTCGTATTGATAAGCAATTTCACAACGATTTAGCTTGGAACCCTTGACTGATTTCATATCACTGATTCGCGTCGTGGTGATCACCCATTTCGCAAGCTTGTCATTCAAGCGCAGCGATTTTTTAACCTTTTTACGCTGTTCGTGAAATGGAAGAAGTTTGTAGGTTGTTGTTTGGCATGTTCCTATACAAAAATATGTAAGTATATTGCCTATTTCACTGTTTCTTTCAGGCATGCTTTCAAAGGGGGGGGGGGCTTTACCCCCGGGTGGGTTATCTCAATACTTACGTATATTGAAATATGTATATACGAGTAATAGCACATTCTATAAACATAGTTCATCTTAAGTTGAGGTTAACTAAGGAAGTACGACATATTGTTAAGTAACATTATTGTTATTTTATGTTTTAGTACATTGGAGTCGATATACATAATTATAATTTTCATGAGCCCTCCACCCCAACCCCCCCTCACGAAATCTTCTGAAACAAACACTTGTCTAATTGCCCTCTCTTTCATTTATACCCAACTTTAAAGGTAATAGACCGTAGATTCAGGAAGAAGGGAGGGATGCGTCAAATTTTAGCGACAGCTGGCAACCCTGATGCTGGTTGGAGAGTGGATAATGATTACGGTACCTGATTCAACGTATAACATATAATAATAATAATAATAAAAAGAACTGCTGACAACAAGCTTTAACTGAATTGCCAGTAGATTTGAATAAAAAAATAGTATATTGTCAGATGTAGTATTTTTGTCGTTTTCATTTTTGGCACATTCCTGTGCACCTTCAATTTGTCGTATACTGTTGGTAACTATGGGGAGGATGGGGTATTTTAGACATAGTTGGATCCTATATTCGGAATATGTAACGTTTTTTCCTCCTCGCATAATAGGCCTATATTGTGTACTTGCATTTTGCACAGCTCACCCTTTTCTGCTTGTAATCTATTGGCAGTGGACTTCGAATTTTATAATTCGTCTGTAGGCTGACATATGAAAATCGAGTTACAACTATTTTCTGCATCTCCTGCTACCCTTCATCATCTGACATTTTGTAAGTTACAGCACACTTCCGTTTCCGTATATCTTCAAGTATCGGAGAAATCTATACTAACTTTTTTTGTATGGCGCTTTGGTAAACATAATGAAAAAATCTATTTCCTCTCCTGAAAAGATGAGAAAAGAAAATTGAGATACGTCATTACGTCACCCAACCGACGAATGTTATAAAATCATTTACAGCAGCGTTTCTCAACCTTTTTCATCCTGCGACCCTCTTTCACCATACCTTCTAGCCGGTGACCCCCTTTTCACCATGCTTTCTAGCCGGCGAACCACAATTATTTTATTTTGTATAATATTTGCTTTTCATTACAAAGCATAACAGTTTATTTCCTGTATTTATAATAAATATCCTAATTATATTGTCCAAAACCATTAAGCAAACCACATTATCTTTAGTAATGATTAAAAACGGCGATCAAAATAAAATAGGCCTACTTTCTCTGAAATGTACAAAACCCTAGTAAAAATGTATTTTTTCACCTTCCCTCGCGACCCCCTTGCACATATCCCGCGACCCCAGGTTTAGAAACCATGATTTACAGGGTGGTTTATTCTTCTCCGCCCAGCAGACAGGGTTGCCAGCTGCTGCTAAACTTTGAAAATCAAAATAGTTTTCTGAATTTTCTTATTTCTTCCTGAAGTGTTTATTTTTCGGATAGTGGGTTGAGAGGACACAGAACGCTACATATTCTGAATCTACCAGCTATTATTATCTTTGAAATCAGGCCTAAGTAAAGGCGACGCAACACATATGGGCAGTGGTGAGTGCACAGTAATGTGCCAAACAATGATTATAAATATCTTCTATTTCATGTACGCGTGGTTTGAAAAGGTGTAGAACACATTTTTATGTCACGATTATTCCAGAATTTTCCATAATCTTAAAAGGTTCATTTGCGTAGATTTGATAAGTATGACCTCTCCTCCGTATTCTAGTCGCGGAGATCGTGGACTTTGGATCCGGGCCAGAGGCTCACTGAGTATTGAATTTCGATGCTTGTCATCCCGATGTAATGTGTCTTCAGCAGGAAAGGGGGTTTCCCCTCAATTTAACCGGACGAATGCCCGGATGCTGTTTCGAGTATATCCTTAACAGGTCCCTTCCTTTCCCTCTTGTGGCTCGAGAGTGCTTGCCAAGGGATAAACTTCAACAGAGGTAGGATGAAAATATTTTGGAAATGAATCTCCTATATGATCGAATATGTCCTTCTGTGCACGAAAAAAAAAAAAAGTTTTGACTAAGTCAAGATTTTGCTAGATTAATAACCAGGTTGCAGATAACCCACTAGTTGTTTACCTCAACCTTTTCCAGACATGGAAGTACCAAATAATATAGGTAAATGGTAACCCATTGAAACATTTTAACAGAAATCTGGTTAAAAACAACCAATTCGTGGGTATTCAGTTACCTACAAGTTGGGTATGTGAAGAAATAAACAACCCACACGGTCTATTTAAACAATGAGATTGAAATGACCCGCTACTCGGTTTTAGAACGGCTTATTGTGTAGGTAAATTCAACCTTCTGAGAATTAGTTATTTTTATAATCTTGTTGACGGTTAGTTGAACCGAGTTGTCTATTCTAGATGGCGTTCAGTGAACTCTGAGGGGCTTCCACATGGAAGTTATGTATCATCGTCAGTTAAGCTTAGGAGGTAACTAGCAACCCTAAATTTAGGGATATAGGGGGATTTATATCATTATGAATATTCTGTTAATGAGTAAGTATAGTGGGCAACATTGAAGATTCGTATAATGAACATCCCAGTCGCGCAAACACTCGTGAAATACACACATTATCGACCATAAACTTCAGCTGTTCCCGTGGTGTACTGGTTAGCAATTCGCACTACCACTCGTAAGGTCGCCGGTTCGTTCCCAGGACAGTGATTTTTTTAAAACAGAAATTACTACAATTAAGGTACATGTAGTGTTACGATTTTACCATGAAAGGTTTTACAAATTTTCGTTGAGATATGAGATGGGTAACTAAAACAACCATTCAATGCAAGGTTAGATCAACTCACTTTAGCCTTTTTAGCTGGTTTGCTCTAATCTTGAACTTATTAGACTCTATATTTATCAACTCGTTCTGTTACATCAACCTTTTTGAGGGGGTGGGGTGGGGGTGCTAGTAATCTTTTTCCGTGTGGGTAAGTGGTGCCCTGTAGTCAAGGGGTTCCAAGTTCGATTCATCTAACTTCTTGAATATATAGCGAGGGAAGTGATGAATGTATTGTATTGTTCGTACACTGCAAAAAATAGCTGTGTTAATTCAACACAATGCGGTGTCCCAGCGTGACTACCACTTTTGTGTGTTAAATCAACACAACACACGGTGTTGATTTCTGTACTGTGAAAAAAAGAAGTTACGGCTGCAATGAGATTTGAACACGAGTTACTCTATTAGAAGTCGAGCGTCCTACCGACTTAACTAAATCGCCAGACAGAAAAGGCACTAGATGCGAACGATATTTAGTGAACAACATTTGAATTAAACGACTACACTATAGATTTAAACAGTGTATGGGATCAAATATATGTTGCTGAACCCCCGAAACAAACTAAGTTACTTGCATGACTTATCTCATGGTTTCATCACTTCCTATTTGTCAACTGAGAAACAGAATTCCCATTCATTGAGAATATTCTGTTTCTATTAAAGCAAGCAAGATGGCCACAGCCAAACACTTGAGCAGCATTACTGCTTTCTTGTTGTAACAACATGTCAAATGTTGCGCTTGCTTTCATAGAAGTGGAACATATTCTCAATAAATGGGGATTGTGATCCCTAATTGACCAATGGAAAAGTGACTAAATCATGACATAAGTCGTGAGAGTAACTTTGTTTGTGTTTGGGGTCGAGCAATATTTTTTTTTTAAACTCTATATTGTTTCAATCTAGTGCTTTTTCTATCTGACGATTTAGCGAAGTCGGTAAGACGCTGGACTTCTAACTGAGTAAACCATGTTCAAATCTATCTGCAGCGGTAACTTTTATTTTCTCCCAGTACCGGAATCAACACCGTGTGTTATGTTGACTTAACATACAAAAGTGGTAGTCACGCTGGGACACCGCATTGTGTTGAATTAACACAGCTATTTTTTACTGTGTAGTGCAGTTGATAAAAGCAACGAGCTATCAGCGAGTATACTTTATCCCCCCTCCTTTTAGTCTACCAAACCTGATTTTTTTATGCTTTTTAACATATACAAATGTTGATATTAATACTGATATAGTGTACAAATATTGATACTGATTTACAGTTCATTAAATACAATATTTATACAGTTATTGGAAGGCACTTTGTAATACAGATTACGAATAAAATACTAGTGGGGTCATCTTAAAAAACAAACTAGGTGAAACCCGCGGGTTCTCCCGTTCCCTTTAAAATACGTATGTTGGCAACAGTGGCTGCTGAAACCGTTGGAGTGTAATGACTTGCACAGTATTATTTTCTATAGTGTCAAATAATGCTCATGCCAATTTTGGCACGGTACCAGAACCATTCAAAAACTGAATTTTAAGGTAGGTTGGGAACGGGGACACTCAAAAGTATTTTTATTGTTCCGAATAATGATTATGCCAAGTTTTTTTTATCGATACTTAAAACTGTGTCCCAGTACAGAACTACCAAGCTTGGTGCCGATATGCCCAACAGTAAGGAAGTAATTTGAAATATTAAAGTTTTGAAATTGGTTGGCAACACTGATAAATTCAATGACCTATCCCAGTACTTAATGCACATCTACGCAAATTTTGGTGCAAATCAACGGGCGCGTGTAGGTATAAGTATACACATTTGTATAAGTTGAAGTTTTAAATAGGTTGGCAACACTAAGAACTGGGTGTTTTAGGACCAACACGCATTATTTGAATTCATCTATGTTTGGGGATAGGGGTACACCCATAGTATCGTTCTATTGTGTTGACCAATGTGTATATGGAGTTTGGTGCGTATACGTCAAATTGTGAGGAAGAATTTTGAGAAATTGGTTGGAAACACTGAGAACTCCGCGACACGGAATATTTCTGCGACAGGAATGCATATATGGCATCTAGGCATACAGACGACGATTTTAAAGAAAAATGGGAATGCTTCATAAGATATCGTAGGTGCAAATACAAACATTTCAAAAGAAAAGTTATATAAGTAGGTTCAATAGAAATGACTGGGCAACTGGACAAGGGCTTTATGAAACTATTTTAACTATATAGTTTAACAATAGACTATTTACTATTCGCTCATTAAATAGCATATTTTGAGGTGAAAAATTGTTGAATGTCTTTCCGTATTTAGTACAGTCAGGAATGTCACAATGCTCTGACGTGATTGGGAAATAACGCCTTTCCTGATATGATTGTGATTTCTAATTCGATCATTCAAATAGTATCTGCATCAAAACTACATCTCCTCCTTTATTTAATATTTCCTATGATCAGGCTCGAGGCAAATTTGTGACCCGAAGGGACACCTAGTATGCCGATGGGGTTTGCCATTGCCTTCCATCGAATACTCTTAGTGATTGCGGTCATGTTCTGTGGATCGTTACTGCGGAGGCACGCAGGTACTATTCCTGCAGCCTTCGGCCATCTTGACGAGATTTTCGACTTTCACCAGACGAATGCCAAGATAGTACATTGACCAGGGGCTACCCTCTACCTTCCCTCGAAAGTAATTGCCACGAGACAGAGAAATGGCTATAGAAAACGAGACGAGACAGAGTTCTCGTAATGTAAAATATATATCTTTTCAGGACAACACATTTCGAGACGAGACAACCTAAATCTTGTGTCGTCGGAAACACAAGAAGTATTCTCCAAGAGGCGAATGCTTTCAGACTTATTACGGACTCAACGCCGTAGCTGCTTATTCAGTCTACAAAATGTTAATCTAAGAACTTGACCTACCGTTTTAATTCCGGAGGAACTATTTGGAATTTGAATACATTATCAATGAAACACCACTGGTCCAAGTAGACTCTATCACCGATCTTGCTGTGACCATAAAAGTCCAACCTCTCATTTAAAATACACATTAAGCGTATTATTGGTGACGCTTTTAGGAATCTCGGGTTTTTAATGAGACAAGGAAGCAACTTCTCGAATATTGATGTTTTAAAAACTTTATATACAGCGTATGTTCGATCGAAGTTGCTGCAGTAGTATGGCATCTTAATACAAAGAAGAACACACGGGAAATCGAAATTATACAGTCTAAATTTGTTCGCTTTTTAACATACAAAAAAAAGGAATATATCCTAAATTCGAAAACTACTTGGACATAGTAAAAAAGTACTCATTCCAGTCTCTGGAAAATAGAAGAGTTAATTTTCTACTATCTTTTCTACACAAACTAGTACATAGTAAAATTAATTCAGAAAAATTATTGTCCGAAATAAGGTTGCACGTTCCGCAAAGAGTTACTCGACCTCGTAATGCAGTCTTCAACCTCCCACCCCAAAGGACCAATGTATTAGATATATCGCCTATTAGGAGAATGTGCTCATTATATAATTGTATTCTTAAAGCATGTCCAGAGTTAAACATATTTAATGTAAATACAAGTGAATTTCATTGTTATATAAAGTAATGAATTGTTTTTACAGAATGTCACCACAAAACATCAAATACGCGTATGTATCTTGTAGAATGATATGTATGCATATGTACAGTGAACACCCGAACTAGGTACATAACCTGTTGTGTTCAATAAATAAATAAATGAATTGAGTTTCAGACTATTACATTCAATTTCTCCGCATTTGGGGATAAATAAAACTCCTTGATTACAAGGTGACGATCATATGATCCAGAGCCATCATTTAGGGGGGGGGGGGGGGGGACCTGAGTTTGAGAATCAAAACGCACTAAAAAAAAACACACACACACTTTAAACCGACATAAAAACACACTGAAAAGTAAAGTAAAATTCGATTTTTTCGACATTTTGTAGGAGTTCGGAACCAAATTTATAACTAAAACAATTACTTATAATGTGCTGCGCAATGTAGGTTAGTGAGTGGTACTTGCCTGTTATAGTAATTAATTTGTCGCCATCGAAAATGAGAAAAAGATTTTAAGAAGTGTTTTTATTTTTACTTATAGTGTGTTTTTAAGTCGGGCGTTTATCTTTGTCTTCTGTAAAGAAGGTTAAATCTATATCCTCTTTTCCTTTCGTATCAGTACCGCACAAGAATAATTCTTTTGCATTACGTCTGCATGGAGTTACAATTGGATCGAAACAAACCCTGTGCGGCGCCTGTCCAACAGTGACTAGATCATCATAACAGTCATTCTCAAAAGGTGTTCACTAGTACACTAGTATGCCGTGAAATTGCTTGCCTGCCCCACGCCGTATATCATATTCAGCCGTTTTCTACCCACTGCTAGATAAAGGCCTCCCCCGTTTCTTTCCACATATCGCGGTCTGCTGCTATCCTCATCCATGTAGCTCCTGAAAAACGCTTGATTTCATCTACCCATCTTACATTTGGACGTCGTCTAGGTCGTATCTTTTCTCAAAGGAATCCACTGTAGTACATTTGTCGTCCACCTTCCATCTGTTCGTCTAGCTATGTGGCCGGCTCATCTCCACTTCATCTTCTTCGCAGTTTCGATTACATCCTCTACCTTTGTTTGTGGGCGAATCCATTCATTTGTTTTCCTGTCCCTCCTGGTTATTCCTAGCATACATCTCCCCATTGCTCTTTGTGTGATTTAATTTTTGAGTCGTTTGCGCATTCAATGGCCAACTTTCGCAGCCGTACATCATCACAGGTAAGACACATTGATTATAAACTTTACGCTTCAGAGACATTGGAAGTTTGCTTTTGAAAATAAAGTGTAGTCTTCCAAAGAACTCCACGCCATTTTACATCTTCTATTTATTTGATCAGTCAACTTTGCATTCGATGTTTTAAGCTGGCCCAGGTAAACATACTCATCAACTATGCCTATTGTCCCTCCGTTAATCTTCACTTCCTTCTTTGCAGCATGTTGGTTGTACATTACTTTTGTTTTACTTAAGTTCATTTTAAGGTCGACTTTCGAACTTTCGTTACTCAGTTCTTCCATTCTGGTTTGTAGTTCTTCTGCACTTGAAGCAAACAGGACTATATCATCAGCGAACCGTAGGTGATGAAGATATTCGCCATTAATTTTTATTCCAGCTACATCGCAGTTTAAATTTTGGAGACTATCTCTCCAGGACCCCAGAAAACAGTTTTGGAGAAATTGCATCTCCTTGCCTTACCCCCTTTCCAACTTTAAATTTTTCAGTTTCTTCATGGAGTCTAATGACAGATGTGGCAGTCGAGTAAATGTTTCGCAGTAACTTGATGTATGCACTTTCGATGCCTTGATGTTCAAGTGATTTAAGTACTGCTGACAAGGAGGCCGAATCGAAAGCCTTTTCAAAATCTATGAATCCCAAGCATAGTGGAAGTTCATATTCATTAGTCCTTTCCATAACTTCATTCAATGTTTTATGTGGTCCATTGTGCTAAATCCACGACGAAATCCGGCTTGTTTCCTTCCCTGGTTAAAATCTAAGTCTCGTTCAGTACGATTCAAAATAACTTTGGTGAACATTTTACATTGAACTGACAGTAAACTAATTGGTCTGTAGTTTCCCACGCGTTCTTGTACAACAAAATAACAGCATTATTGCAACTTGACGGTATTTCTCTCTTCCTCAGGCACATCGAGAATAATTTAGCACCTCTTTCATTTTTTCACTACCCCATTTAAACATCTCTGCTGTGAGTTCATCTTCTCCTGGCTATTTTCCGTTCTTCATCCCTCGAAGTACTTTATCCACCTCTTTCATTACGTCTGGGACATATAATAGTGGTAATATAATTGTCAATACTTCTTTGGCAACAGTGAGACCAAGACACAATCACAGCAATCCGAAGCATTATATTCTACTAAAATTTGCACGGGTAACACTTGGGTTTTTAAAACTCAATGGAATACATTTTCAGAGCATTTTTGGATGAGGGTGGGGAACGGAACAGAGGGTAGTGAGAGTGGGGTAAACTGAGAGTTAAACAAAGGCCATTTTTAGGGATGTACCGATACCACTTTTCCACCGATACTCGATACCTATACCGATACTTTTGGACACATTTCCTATATATTATAAGAATTTTTAAAATAATAAAATTAAGAACATTGTAATAATATATATTAGATATAAGGCCAAAATTTCGCCTACAAAAATATAAAGCAGAATTTCATATTACGTTCGACACAGAAAATATATTTCCTCTAAACTTAGTTCATCTCACGTAAAGAACTAAAGAGCAGCAAATCCTTGCATAGTGAAATCCTAATTCTAAGTGTCAGTGGTTGATATTTAGAGCGATAATGTATTTTGATAGTTACTTACACTGTATTTACGAGTCCCCATTACATACATATAATGCAAAGGGTGCTATCGTTACAAGTTTGTATTCTTCATAAAATAATACGGGCTGAACTGCAGGTTAATGTGTACATCACAATAAAAATAAAAGGGTTATTTAAGCGAAGTTAAAAACGTTAAAATTATTTACCAACTCTAGAGCTAATTGTTTTTAACGAGTGACAGTTTCTTCCAAACAATTTTTAACTAGTTATACGCATTGTATCAGGAAACTATAATGCAACTCGAGAATTCATGTCATTTTTTAAACGTTCGTTTTTATATAAATGAACTAATTCTTCAATTTCAGTTCGCTTTTCGGAATTCATATATTTTAGAAAAGGATTCTTCATCGCATCCTAGGAAATCTGGAACACTTCCATCTTATATAAAAAAGCTGTGATTATTAAAAAATTAAAATTAAAAAAAAAAAATGAAATGTCATACGAAAAGCTTGATGAAAACTTTCTTCCAACTCTGAAGTTAATGTTATTGTTAATGATTTTTGTAAATAGAAGGTGTTACAAGTCACTTGATTGTAATTCTAATGACTTCGAAGAAGTAACATCAGAAAAAAATATTAACAAGAAGAAAATTGTACATTCTATTCAAATTTGGTAAAAAGTTAGTGAAAATACAAACTAAAAAGTCTAATACAAAAGTTTCATTTATTTGTAGTAGTTTCGAAATATTTGAACTTAATTTCGTAATTTTTCATCATATTAAACACATTAAAAATAATTCGGAAAATATATCGGTAAGTATCGGTGTTGATTTGCCGAAACCGATACTCCAAAAAGTGGCCGATATCACCGATACCGATATTTTGATACATCCGTACATTTTATTAGCTGAATCGGTAGTGTGGAGGGCATGGAAGATCGTGTCCTGCTGCCGACTATCCTGACCGTGGTTTCTCTTAAGTTCAACAGGTAAATGCTGGTATGGAACCTGGGTTTTATACCCGCCCCACTAAAAGTTTTTTCTCAACTATGAGAACCTCCTTATTAATACATTCCTACTTGTCATAAAGAAAGCGGTTTCTTCTCCTCGTTGCACATGTAAAGTGCACAGAAGTGTTATAAAGTTATAAAAGGAACCTTTACTTGGGAAAGTGAAAAAAGCATGTCTGTGAATTTTGTAATGCTTAATTCATGTGTTAGTTTGAATGTTGGCAAAAAGAGTAAGTATTTCCAGTTATTAGTGGCAAATTAAGTGTTACGTGCGGGACGAACCATGCGGACAATTTCATTTCCACTTTCGAAAGCTCTCTAAATTTACAGATTTGAAGTCTTTGCAATATTTTTTTTTCCCCCTAAAATTTTAATTTTCTTTATTTGACTACATTCACTGTTTTATTGTAAATTAGTGGCTCATTATTAAGAAGTCTTTGTTATGTAACGTGTGGGACGTTGCTGTCCTATTGTCCCACAAGGACACTACATTATAGGCGAAGATTAGACGCGCTTGAATAACTATTTTCATCTCTTTCCGGCCTGCACAACACAACTACGAACGGTCGGCTGTTTATAGAGGCGTGGTCAGTAGTTCGCATATTTCCTCTTAGTTTTGACAATTTGAGCGCACTATAATAATAATAAATCACAGCCATATTCAATCCACTAGTGGATGAGGCCTCTCCCCGAAGGGAGGAGTTGGTCTATTGCTCCCACGCTGACCAGACGGGTTGGGAGAGGAGAGCCGAAGCTCTCACTGTGATCGCCACTGTCTTTTATTCACAGCAGCTCCCCAATTGTCCTCACGATGCTGGGTCAACAACGAAATTTTTGAGCCCCCACCGGGAATGAAACCCGGGACCACTCGCACTGAAGTCGAGCGCGCTACCGACTAGGATACGCAGGAGCTCGTTGAACGCAATATATCTTCCATTAAATTGTCCGAAATAGGTTTATTATTTTATTTCAAATTCCTGTTCTACTTTTTTTCTTTTTTTTTAATGCAACTTGTTTCTGCTGTAAAACTTGTAAATTCGTTCAAATATGCGTAAAGCTGTAAGATTTTCAGCTGTTTGCGGAAATCCGTAGTTTTCTATTTATTAATTTTATTAAATTGGCTTTGGTAGAGGCGTTTCCAGTTACTTTTTTTTCTACTGTTTTAAATTTGGATTTTGAAAGAAAAATGTTTAAATTGAGTTTTGAAAATCCGGAAACTAGGTTTTTGAATTTGAAAATAATTAACTCGAAACCCAGATTCAGAAAGAAAAAACAAAATTACGGTATATTGTTTTGTTCGTTGCTTATCTTCTCGTTCTCGTTTACATAGCGAAAGCAATGAGACCCATTCCTTATATATTAGTTTGGCCAGGAAAGTGGTTGGTTTCCTTCCAGCCAGACGGTGTTTAGCGATCCATCATGTATCACTAGCGAGAGTCGATAAGAAGTGCCATGTTTTGCCTGTAAATGAGGTAATACTACTAATATTTTAGGTACTAGTAGTAGTACTGGTAATAATGAGGTTATTCTGGAATTCAGAGCAGAAGCTGGGTGATCCATCAGTACCGCCTTCCTGTCTTCTAACCGACGCTTGAGAGTACCTCGTCTCTGGGTGTTCATTTGTAATGGATTACATTTAGAAATGACCAGAAAAGGAGAAAAAAGTAAAAATAATAAAGTTTAAAACAAATTACTGCAGAGATTACGAAAATTAAAAAAAAAAAGAAGAAATACAAGACGGCGAAAGAATCAGTGCAAATATTTTTGTTCGTTTTCAACTGTGAAAGGAACACATAAAACATATAAACCAATGGAATGTCTTCCTGTTCGGAGAGGAGACTGAAGGGGGACTGATGATGCGAGGCATAGAAGAAAAAGGTGAACGAACCAACCGAACCGACTAAAGAAGCAAAACGTGACCGTCAGCAGTGTTGCCAGATCGTTCAATAGTAAGAGATACTTCGATGATTTTTTTTTTCTTTTTTAAAATAAGATTTTTTTAAAAAAAGAAGAAAATGGGATTCACACACATGAGACATACTTTGATACAGAAAAGTAGAGTCAGTGAAAATTTTCGTAACGCGTCGAATGTGAAGAACATGTGTGTGATAGACACAATCAATCACTGGCGACCGTCTGTTATTATTTGCTCACTTTTACAGAAGACAAGGGAGATTTTTCTAATTTACATTAGTAATAGAAGGTTGTAGCTTCCATGAAAATTGCTGAGGAACTTTACAGCTTGGTATTACTGCTTTGTACAGCAACATCCTTGGTCAGTCTCTCTGCATATCTTCCACTCTGGCTCTGCCCATGAGAGAACGAAAGCTCTGGCCTTAATTCAATGTACCATTATGTTATTCTTCTGATGTTATTAAGGACTGAAAGACCAGGGAATATCCTCCAGTAGAATAATATAAATATGCATCACAGATGTTAAGAAAAAACACGGAAGAATTCAATGTGTAGTTATTCCAAAATTACTGTCGAAAAGATCGATTTCGACACAATTCGTGGCAATGTGATCTATTTTTAAGTTAAATTATCCAGCAAAAGTTTCTCTTTGGCGTATGAAGTTCCATAGACATTTAAATAACGCTAAATGTATGGCTTTGTGTTACCACGGAGTGAAGTATAATTTTATGCTATATCGTTAGTATCCTTACACGTATGCAACCAAACAATATAAATGACGTTCGGGCTGCCTAACAAGATGTGCTGCATTAGTTAAGATTACATTAATGGTATCCACAGGACCAAAATGTTAGTCCCGCGGCTCAAAATTTTGGTATCAAACAGTCTGTGATCTTATTTTGGTTAAATTGGAGTAGATATGCAAAGTTTATTGCAAGTTGGTCAAATTATGTGAATTTGTATAGCGGACAGACGGAATTTGAGTTTTATTTGTAAGATAACGCTTGTAAATTATGTGTCAAAATCGTAGTAATACGGTGATGGTTATTGTTGCTGTGTCTAGAGGCAGGTCTTCGATACAAGGTGAACCAATGGTGGTTTTATTAGTGCCTTTCATCGAATGAGATTGCATCCTGATATGTAGGTGCTACAGTTTAAACTGTATTCCCAACCACTATATTCAGTCTCGCCCTCATCCGAGAATTGAACCCAGGTACCCGTTATTTCAAATTACTCAAGCATCGTGGACACTGAAAAGTAGCAGCACCAGAAGAAGCGCTTAACGGTGAACAATAAAGTTCTGTAGGAAATAATTATACGCGTAAATGATGAAAGGACTTTCGAATTAAAAAAAAATAATAGTATTTCGTTGTCGGAATCTAGTTTCGTAATGTTTCGGAATTACAAATACGCGGCATCCACACCCCGCAACTTCCAATTTATTTGCACATTTTACGCATATTTATTACTAATATTGACTATGAACATCCCTCAAAACCGGGGACACGTTCCGAAATAAATTTGTGGAAAAGGGAAGAAAAAGTAAACTGACAGAAGTAATATACATTAAATAAGTAAGAAGCAACGTATGCTAAAAAGAAAAGGAACGAGGAAGATGCCGAGAAGCGGAGAAGGATGAGCATGCATGTAAGGGCCTGCCAGAACACTTTTTAATTATGTTAAAAGGGAACTTTCAATATTTCTTCTAATTCGGAAAACTATTATTTCGCTGAGAAGAGATATATGAATGTCCAAACGTGGATAAAGAATCATCTGGATAACAAATATAAAATTGACTGATGGATATCCGAATGACTGGTAAAATCGGCATAACGGATACAATCCGGATGACATAATCTGGATTTCATTCCTTTATCGGGACATCAGTTATCCGGTTATATAAATTATTCGGATATGTCATCCGACATTTTTGCGCCTTCCGGATATTACCCTATTCGGATATTCGTCATTACGATTTTTATGATGCTCTATTCAGATATCTACTTTGCTAAAATGGGTACTGGATAATGAGTCATCTAAGAATCGGAAATATGATATCGATGTTGTGGGGGGGGGGGATACTTACCAAATACCTACCTTTGACCACGTAGCAGCGGACGCGTACATTGCCTGGTTTCTCATGAAACAAGAAAATTTCGAATATCAAACTAGCCAGGGTGTTTCCAATTCCTAGAAAGTTGTATGATGTGGAGAAACCTCTAGTCCTTACCGGAGAGATTCGTAAATTCTTACACATCTAGTTTTCAAATAAGGAATACATTTTTTCATTTGGAAAAATTGGACCGTCAAGTAAAGAATCGTTTAATAAAAGGAGCAATATAAAAATTTGGGAGAAAACTCGAAAAAAAAAAAAAAATCTTACTCTTTTTCTGTTGTGCTCTACTTTTTAACTTTCCTTAAGAACATTTTTGAAACATAATCTTTTGAGACTGAAAATAAATTGAATTCAGCCCTTTTTTTTGTCTGCTTCCAGATTTTAGTTATTTTGAGTAAGTATTTTGGATTTGTTGCTATTATTATTATTAGCTATTGTTCTAGATACGAAGCTATATAACAGGAGTTCCAGTATCATGAAACATAATCCCTTGTTTTCTTCTTCAAGTTGAAGCTCAAAAGTGAGAGACTACATTGCGCCTATCTGTGTTCATTACATACAGTAAAGGTGTAGAAAAAGAAGTGAATTAAATGCTTGGCATATTTTCAACAATCACACAAGAAGAAAAAAAAAATAGAAGAAAAATATTTGAACATTCCAATTCAAAACGAATTTAACGCTAAACTTTACGAGACTCGTAATTTAGCCTCTACAATACTGCCCCCTACTGAGAATCACCCGAACTTTTGATTTTGTTGGCGGGAACTAGAGGCAGGAAGAAAAGGAGGTACAGCAACCTTTTGACATCAATGAAGCAACATTTAGCTATTCTTTTTCTTTTCATTTCTTTTTCTTTTTTTAAAAAATAATAATATTCTAAGGCGATACATACAATATATTATCATATATGGTGAAGAAATGGAAAAAGGGGTATAGAAATGAGAATGGTAGATTGAAAGGAATGAAAAGAATCAAGTGAAGTGTAATTTATATCCACCTTTTGGCGCTGTAAATAATGAAAGTTTTAAAAGAGAAAATTGGACAATGGAAACAAATTTGAATGGTGAAGGTATACTTGTAATCCGTGTTAAGTTACGAGGAAACAGGTCAACCAAAGGTCGAACTTTACATCTGATAGTTTATGTCCCTTTAATTTTTTTTTTCTTTCTTTATTTTTTAACATACCATTACATTGGAATATTTCTAAACGTTTGCTTGTTTATGTCACATAATCTATTCTTCACCATTATCTGTAATGTCAAAAATTATGACAAGACAAAAATCGTATTCTTCAGCATAGGATTTGTAGCTGAAATATTATTCCTCAGAAATATTCCGAGTATTTTGGAAGCCTGTGAGGTTCTTGTCTTGTGTATAGCGGCCCCATCGTCGCCACCAAAATTTATGATTATAGCGGTCGGTTGTTTAGAGAGAAAAAATATCAAAATGCATTATTGTATTGTTATTCGCTAAACCTTAAGCAATACGTTTCAATAATATGGATATGAGCATACGCTTATGCATATTTTTTTGTGGTAAGAACTCCCAAGAAGTCTGCTGGTATACCTCCGCGGAACCAAAGGCTTAGAAGGAAAGTAGTAGTCGTTTGAAAATTTTGAATTAAAGATTTTTGTTTGATTATACATTTTACTCTTCCCTCATTGAATTCATTTGTATTTTTTATGTGTATGTGTTGTTTTCGGTCGCAGAGGTTTGTTTATTGATGTCCGGGAAAGCACAAAAACGAAAAAAAAAAACACACATTTTATGTTAAAACTTAGGTCATAGCAGATGACAATGTACTAAAGTGTACACTGTTAAAAATTTTGACACAGTTACGTGGAAAAAGCTACACAACTATGCTTGGGCTTGTAAATTTTCAGCAACTTGGCTAATAAAAGAGCTATACAGTTTTCAGAAAAGAAAAAAACCTCAAGCTAGATTTGAGCACGAGTTGTGTAGTTAAAAGTCCAGCGTCTTATGACTGGACTAAACTGCCAATAATAAGAAAACAGTACACAGAGGAAAAATCCTTGTTTGTGGTTAACAAAAAAAAATGTTCAAATAGGACCGAAATAAAGCTTTATTTGTTTTTTTAAAGTAATTTAATTGGTACCAGTGAAGAAGAAAATACAATGGTTCCAAGGAGATTTGAACACGGGTCAATAAGTTGCTAGCTTGATGCCTTACCTATCAGACCACAACGCCTGTTGATTGAAGTTAAGTAGAGTATAGGTCATATAAGAACACTTTTAGAACAAAGTTTTCAACATCATAAAAAAAACTGTACTATAAGGCATATTTATACTGACGTAACGACAGTACGTACGTTAACAATAATCAGTATCACATTAAAGCGTTTCTTTGTGTACTACGTCAATAACCAGGGTAACAAATACGTTCTAAAACTCAGAATTGGCTTTGTTTACAAACCAAATGTGTTCCAAACTAATTTATTTTTATGTTTCTGGTTCGTTTGTGCCAAGTACATAAAATATTCAGAAATAAGCAAGATTTTAACCACAATGAAATAGTCCAGAATTATTGACTGATGTTCTAAATTCTGTAATTGACAAGCAATAAATATTGATTGTAATAACAATCAGTACAAGAACCCCTTCGGGGGTAAAGGGAAGAGTGACGCAAGAATGCTACTCACAATAGAAGTGATATTCATTTTGCGAGTGACTTCCTTTGTGTCACTATGGAGGAATTCTTTCCTTTGTAATAAATTTCATAAAATTAAAAGACTTCCTTCCTTCCTCCATAGTGACAAAAAGAAAGTCACTCGCAAAATGGATATCACTTCTATTGTGAGTAGAATTCTTACGTCCCTCTTCCTTTTACCCCGAAAGGGCTCTTGTACTGATATCACTTATTTTGTAAGGCTGCATATTAAAAAAAGAGCATAGTCTTCATACAAACGATCGATTTAGTATCATGGCAGGCTCTGTATCTCGAAAACGGTAACTCCTATAAAAAAAAGCATCAATTTGTCTCTACGAGGTTCGCAAGGTACCATTCATTATTTGCTAAAACAA
>JAGDQP010004357.1:32614-50168 GCA_022664845.1 Lepisma saccharinum
ATTTTAATTAATAACTTTCTTATTTCACGTCTTACAGAAAAAAAAATGTTTTCTACAAGAATTGTTTGTTTATTATGAAGAATATTTTTCTCTCTTTATATTTTTTTAAGGGATAATATTTTTTTCTCTATATATCGCTGACCATACTGAAGTTATTAAAATTAAACTGAATTTCGGCTGTCATTTTTCAATATGGCGACTGAAGCACAATATGGATTTATAGGGATTTTTAATATTTTCAAAGTCAGAAGGACCCAATAAACAAATATTTGCCAAGTCTCTATTTCCTTCTAATTTGTTAGGTCGATTTTGGCTTAAAATCCTTCGACTATTCTAAAGATTAAGAACTTTTCTTTCTGAAAATATGAAATATTTGAATTTGCAGGAGAAACACTGGCATTTCCTGCAGACGGGCGCGCATGTGCAAATAGAAGTACAGACGCTGTCTATAAAACTTTGTAAAAGAGGCGTAAGAGATACAGCTAGATCGTGCTGCCTTCTAGCGTTGAAGATCGTCACTTTAGACTAGACTTAGTGGAAGGGCTTCACGATGATCAAACTTTATATCACCGTGGATGTAGGGCAAGGAATGTTGCGTTAGTCTTTGAACCAACACTTCCTGTTATTTTTATTATTAAAAAAAAATAATTATTGTCTTGTTTTTCTTTCCATTTAGGCACAGAGTGATGCAGTGGAATACACCCTGAATGACCTGGAAAGAGATCTCGGCTCGTCTCGCGGTAAGTGTTTGCCTAAAATTAATGAGTCTGAATTGTATTCTGTACTGTAGATGAAGGTAAACCGTAAAGGATTGCTTACTTCGGATTCTGTTCGTTACTAGGTATATACTGCTGTTAGTTTTAACATTTCGCCATGCAAGGAACTCGTTTAAATGTGTTTTAAACAAATAAGCTAGAATTCCAAATTTAACTTTTCTTAGCAGACAAAAAAGAGTGGGGGCGGGGTGTCTCTTTTAAGTTAAGTTTTTTTCGTTTGCAACGCAGATTTTCGTAGATGGAAAATGTAGAGTGAAACTAACTTCAGATTTACGAGGTCATTTTTCAATCTGGCTACGAGCGGTAATACGGATTCGATTTGGCTGTGTATCGTACCTTAACTTGATGAGCATATCACAGTTGGACTTGGACTGTTTCGTTGATTTCACTTACCGATATCCATTACCAAAAGCAAATTGAGGTTACAAAGTTTCTGTATGTTATACGAATGAATTTCATCATTCATATAACGTACACAAGCTTTGAAACGGCGAGTTGCATATGGTAATGGATATCGGACAAATGGAACGTTTACTGCTTCACATGACAGATGTCTATCCTAGTAACATTCTACGAATATTCCCTTGGGAATATTGAAATATCTTAATGTTCGTGAGAAGTGCATATTCTAAAGATGTTAACTTTAGATATGTTTAGTATGTTCTACGAATATGTGTGTGATTTTTTATTCTTAGAATATTTTGAGGTGTTCCATAAATTCTATCATAGAATATTCTTGACTCCTTAGTTCAGTGCCGAAGTTCTCCACGTGACCATTGACCACGTGACGTGACCAGGAGTGTATCTCGAGAATTGATTAATCCTCCTTTGCACTATAGTTTCCTTCTTTGCTCTCCCTTTGCACTTTCCTATGTCACCAGAATTGAAGAACCAGGCACCGAATTGAGGGCTAACCAACAGAGAGAAAGACCGGGGGAAGTTCTGACCGTTCATTCAATGTCTTCCTCACGATGGTACTTCGCTTTTCTCTTTCATGATAAAGGGTGAGTTCAAGTTTAAATAACTGATATGTAAGATAGGTAATTTCAATGGCAAATACCCACCATAGGGTGCCCAATGTAATTGCGCTTGTACAACAAGGATAGCAGCGAGAAACTGCAACCACAGAGGACTGTAACTGCCGCGGTCACTCCTTGGAAATTCGAGTAGGACCATCGATGATGCAGATGCACTATTTTGCTATGAACAGAGATGACCGCGGCAGTCACAGCGGGCGGCAGCAGTGTTGTCAGGTGGAGGGAAATTTTCCGGAAAATAACAAAAAGAAAAAAAAATGGAAAATTTTGTTCACTCTTTTAGGTACTTTTTGTTACAATTTTCGGTAATTTTGTATGTAAATTTAAGAGACGGGATTTTTTTACAAGGATCGGGAATTTTCTTTAAAATTTGGAGGGAAATATTGTGACGTGACCTTGTATAGCGCATTTGCTCGTTGCTGAGTGGTAGAGGTTTTGGGAAGTTTGAAGTTATTCCGACTTCCGACCTTCACATTTCGGAAATTAGACAGTTCCACATCCAAAATTCTTTAATTCCACTTAGAAACTCCGATCTGACTGAATCATAAAAATTGGTATTCCAATTTAGGAGTTCAAATTTGAGTTTGTAAATGTTCCTGGAATCGCTAATGAGTGTTGAGCATCTCACATCAATGAGGGCAGTTCTTTCTGCACACACACACTAATGACATTTTATATTTCGCCATCTCGCAATGTTTGAGAAACGCACGTTCATTTGGAAAGAATAAGTAAACTGTAGATAATTAGATAAAAGTTTGGGGGGCGGAGGCAATCACGATAGCGCTAACCGAAGGACCAATAAAAGAATAAAAAATCTTGGGTAAAAAGGAAGTTCTGCTGACCGAGCAATAGACCGGCCAGGAGGGGGCGGGGAGGACGCTTGGGGGACGTTCCTATTCAGCGAAGCGTGTCGCGCTTTGAATGCTAGAAATTCCTCGCCTGCCAAACAAAACATGTGTGACTCAGGAGAGAGGAATTACAAGATGTTAGGATTCCAGTGTTGCCAGCTGAAGATATTTTATGTTCAAACAAAAAAGAAGTATTTGCCGTTAGATAGGTTAGTATAGATTCGAATTTATCATTTACATTAGAAGTAAGAATATGTTAATGAACCGTTCTTGTAGTCTAGGGAAGCATAAAGAAAACTGAGGGGGAGTTGGAATAGAACGGAGTAGTCGTCTTCGTTTGTTGATAACGTTTTGTCTTAATTAATTGAGCTACGGAAACGACACTGAATTGCGCCATTTTTCTCATTTGCTATTCAAGACATTTGATGCGAAATTCAATAAGCCTAATTTTATCAGAATGATAAACACGGGGGCAATTCGGGTCATGGGGTAAATCGAGTCATTTCAATGAGGAGAGTGAACTGAATGCAAGGCTTTTGACAGCACTCTGCTGCCACATTGTAGGCAAAATCAAATTTAGGTTTTTTGGCTTTGTCATATCATTCGTATATGATTTTTTTTAACTTTAATTTTTAAGGCCTTTAGGCAATTTTGGCTCAGGCCGGATGGGTGGTGATGGTATTATTGATGGAATGAAGAAACAGGGAGGAAACGGACGAACCCCGAGAAAACCCACGCATACGGTGTTTGTCCATCACAAAGTCCACAAGGCCCGAGCAGCAGGGTGTTTGAACCGACGAGCGCTCTAACCGTTGAGACACATATCCTTCGTATAAAGGGAATAACGCCTCAGTGTGCGCTGTGCTGAGAGTCCAGAACACGAAAATCGTCTTTAGAGAGAGTTTGGATTCAGGTTGGTTTGGTGGGGGTAAACGAAATGGAACTAAAGGGGACTTCACTAACGGGAAGAGACAGGAGGGAGGATTATGATGTCATTGTCGTCTTTGTTCCTATCGCTTCTGTGTGCTGGTGAGCGCGGCTAAGCAGACTCTTTCAGAGGTATCAGCAACAGGTGGAAGAAAAAAATGCTCAATCGTTCTTCACTTGATGGTAATATAGGCAGTGAAAAGAACGCTCCTTGCTGGTATTTTATAGAGCAACATATCAATAGGAACAGCTCTTCCTTGTTCATAAGAAAGATTGTATTTATGAAAGTACATAAGAAGTTCGAAATGAGATCCAAATGCAAATAAATGGGATGTAAACTAGAAAAAAACAGGAGAACAATGATGTAATGAAAGGGTGTAATGTAGGAATTAAGAAACTTGAATGTATCTGGAGATACAAACACTGAAGCAAGGAGGACATGCTGTGGATATTATGTGTGGGGGTATAACATTGAAATAATAATAATAACAATAGTAATAGTAATATTCATGAAGCATGAGTGTATCAAGGGGGAAAAAAAGTGTACAAACGGAGGCATTCGATTCACGAAACAAACAGGAAAATATCATTAGGTGGACCTCCAGAAACAAGAAGCAAGTAAGGAAAAAAAAAAGAGGATTTTTTCGTCACATAAAAACAAATACATTTTCGTTGTAAGCATGTATCATAAAGGATGTTAGAAGATATGTTTTGTTTGTAATGATGAGATTGTTTTGGGAAATCGTGTGGGAAAAGGAAAATATTTCTTCAGTTATAATTTCTTTTCTTCACATTCTTCTCTTCTCTTTTTTTCTTTTTTTTTTTTTTTTTGCGAGGACCTGTTTTATGAGCTTGGTAAATATTTATTAATTTATTTTGTTTCGTGAGCGCTATAATACGTATTTTTTTTTGCTGATCTGATAAAGAATGGTTAAGAAAACATAAAAAAAAAACACAGAACGCAAATTAAAAAAGAGGACACTAAATTTTCTGTTAATTTGAATTCCTAGGTTTCCTCCTCCTCCTCTTCTCCTTCTCCTTCTTTATTATTATTATTATCATATCGGAGGGGGGGGGGTAACAAAGATCGTGGTTGGCTTGATCTTTCTCAGGATAGAATCCTATGGAGATTGTTACTGCACTGATGAACTTGCGAGTTCCGTAAACCACAGAGTAAGTAATAATAATAATAAATATTTTTTTCTTTCTTTACATGAGCAAAAAACATTTTACACCGTTTTTGTAACAAAAATAGTAAAAAAAGAAAATAAATACACGAAGTTTCTACCCTGATTTACTAACAAGGGAAATTATCTAAGTGCTCCCCTCCGATATCCTTGAAACTTCGGACATTTTTAGAGGGGCTAAAATTAGCAGACAGGTATATTTTTGTTTCCTTTGACTTTTAGATGTTCCTCGTTTTTTAACCCCTCTACAAACGTGTAAAGTTTTAAAGAAATAGAAGTTGGATTTTTTTTTTTTTTTTTTTTTTTGCATACATTCTGCCATTTTTGAACGTAGGAGTGGACTTTCAACACTCAAATTGTTATCCGGCCCAAACAAACAAAAAACCCTCTACACATTTGCAAAGTTTCAGCACAATCGGAGCTGGGCATTTTATTCTTGAACTTTGGAGGGGGTTGTCCCCCTCAAAACGTTTTTGGGCAAAAACTACGTGTCTTCTAATTTTGATCTCTATAAACGTGCAAAAATTTGGAGAAAATCGGAAGAGGACACTTAGATAATGTCTTCTGTAAGTTATTATTGCATTGATGTAGAAGTTTCTTTTACTGAGACAAAAATCTGGTAGGAATGGATGACAATCTGTAACAAAAGACAGGAGTAAACTCAGTTGGGTATGGTAATAATAATTTTGTCTGAGTAAAGGCCTACACTTGCAGGAAAACTGACACGCGTTTTTTTTTCTACAACTCAAAAAAAATTTACTTGGAAAATCGATGGTAATGATGGGCGTTCTGCCTGGAGGCAAGTTTATGTCCCAAATGTTCTTGGGCAGGGTGAACCTAACGTTTTATCTGAGGTAAATGACATTCTTGAGAATGACACTTGACTGTTTAAAGTGTGCTCGAAACAACGTGTGTCTTCCTTCACCCGTTATCGATCCCGGGACACCTTTATTACAAGGTACTCAGCGTTATTGTTCATCTACTCAGCATCTCATAAAAAATACACAACCAGAAAAAACAGGCACGAAGAGAATGACTTCTATAAGATAACACAGTCAACTCTGAGAACTAACGAATCGTCTTCCTCATTAACAAACGCTATATTGATTACCCGTTTGATGATTCTTCAGCCCTACTACCGCTTTCAAAGTTCTATAAATTGAACTAAGAACTATTGCAAAAATTAAATTCTTATCTGAGAAAGTTGACATTTTGTAAGCCAGGACTTCGAAACATTCTTGACAAAGAATGGGTTACCTACACACTAAATTCTAAAGCGGATTATTTCATCTTCTTAGTGCGGATGAGGGACCATTCTTTCAGAGCTGAATTTTTAATTGAGAATAGTTTTCAAGGAAACTCTCTCACTTTGAATTGAAAATGTGATCTTTCTAGGTGGAATTCCGATGCTTTATGGGCGTAATTTATTCCTCAAACTTTGTCTCAACATTTGAGAGTGGTTCATAATGCATCATGGGTAGTAATCAAGTTTATTCTCTGCCATCTATTACTGCGAAGGTTATCGAAAGACAAAAAGTTTTACTGTGAAGTTAATCGCGTTTACTTTCAAATGCCAACAGAAGGTCTCATAACTTTTCTCAGTGACAAAATCATGTGGGGTATAATGCCAGAAGATGTCAAGATATACATTACACAAGAAATATTTAAACATTGTTTTCAAGTACCTGACGATACGAAAGGGACCCTTTCCAGATTTTCAAGTACCTGACGATATGAAAGGGACCCTTTCCAGGTCGTTCTTTTTGAGTTGGCCATTTGGTTTAGGGGATAAGATGTTTCGCTGGCCGGAAGGTAGCGAGTTCAAATGCCACTGAAGTCATGCTATTTTTACTCATTTTCATTATAAGAGCATTACTTTTCTTTGTTTTTACTTCTGATTAAATACCCTCTTTTGATTCTTTTTTTACATTTTCAGCATTTTATTGCATCGATTTCATGTCCAAAAGATAACAATTATATTCAGCTCACATTGAGTGGCATTCCGTTCTTGAATTTAGTATGTATGTGTCATGTGAACCCGTTAAGGATTTCAACGTTCAAGTGTTTCGTATAAAATTCTATGCAAGGAACAAAATGATGATACTCTTTGCTCTATCAAAAACATAGACGTTCAGAATTTAAGGAAAGCACATCGTTGGAAACATAGGTAGCAGAAATTTGGTCACGGAAGAAATAAAGAAGTCACATCGTATCGGACAACATGTATTTCTATTCAGTTCTGAGGATTCCTAACCTCGCAATTAATATAAAGAAAGCTAAAATTCAAAATATAGAAAAGGGTTATTCTGCCGGTTATACTTTTCGGTTGCGAAAGCTGAAGTACGACCCTGATAGTTGAACATAAATTAACGTGTGTTTAAAAATAAGGTTTTGAGATACGTGTACGGGCCGAACCGAGATGGGATCTTTACATTTGATTAGGACTATAGTATCTAACATACTACACACTGTGATAGAGTGGACTTCTTTTGCATCTGCAGGCGAGGGATGAGTCGACTTTGTATCACTTCCTGTACACTTTTTCCTTTCCATTTGAACACTTTTTCTTTTTGTTTTACACAATTCTTGTACACTTAAAAGGGTGTTAACAGTAAGGAAAGAAGTAAGTAGGTTGGAAGGCGCGGGAATAATTTTTAAATTGAATTTGAATTTATTTATGGCCTTTAGGCATCTCAGGCGCAGGCCAGTGTGCGGGAGTAAAACCCGAATCGTCTTGGTAATAGCAGTTTAAAAGCAACGAAGTTGTCAATTTCCTCGCTAATATTATGCAAAAAAGTGTTTGCAGGAGTTTATTAGTAAATATTAAAAACAAAATTTAATCAAGATGTATTTAAGAACGATTTTGAAAAACTATGAGCGCAAGATACATTCAAAATTTATTTTTTAGAAAAACGTAATTAACTCCGCCGCATATTTCATGTACCCAGTATTGACATCTTCAGCACTAAACCAACAAAATGTCAGCAAATTCTGTTCAAAATCTGTAAAGAATAAATGTAGCAGTATTTTTTTTTTTACATTATAGTACCCGCTCTGAACGATAAAAAAATAACATCAACTTTAAATATAGAAACAGTGGTGACTAGTGATGTTAGTGTACTGTCAATTTTGTGGTAGAATCCGAGCGTTTCCTAATAATATTAAGAGTTGTTTTTGCTAATGGTATAAACCCTATACCACCTCACATTACAGAATCACTCCTAGCAAAAAAAAAAAAAAAAAACTCTTTCGTAACAAATGTTACATCAGCTTGAACAACAAAAGTTATAAAGACAAAAAGATGTTTGCAGGCAAAGACAAAAACCATTTTAACGTTGTGTCTCCATTTTTTTAAAAAAATTATTTATGGCCTTTTCACATCTTTGGCTCAGGCCGTTGTGTCTCCGTGTCGTGAACACATGTAAGATTTTTTTTTCGTAAAAGAAAAAAAAAAGTTTTTTTAAGAAAAAAAAAGACGATCTTCAGGACAACATATATAATTTTGTAGCCTTCGTCAATTTAAACAGGCCCTTAGGCTAGGAATGTGATTAGTAAAGAAGATAGAAAAAAAAAACTTAGTGGAAGACGAAAGAACAGAGAAGAAAACAGAATCACAGTTGATAAGAATACTTGCAGGCAGAAAGGTGAAAGAGAGAGGAAGACAAATGAAGAAGAACAGGGACTGTTCATGATCTGCATGCAATGAAACGTGGATGGAGACTCACGTCTTCTTAGTATGCTAGAGGTCAGTGGTGCTACTCATCTCTCCCGGAAATTCCCTCACACATAAAAATAATTTTATTTTCAGAAAAGCAAAAGAATGAGAGACTTTGTAGAATATTTGAAAGGCTTTTTTGCCTCCAAAAGTGAAATCGAAGTTTGTCGTGGAAGCACACACATGACTTTAGTCTGCATGAAGGCTTGGCCTTCCATTTTTCGATTTTTTTAAAATTATGGTGAAAACAAAAGACATTATTATTATTATTGGAAACAAGCAGGGTAGTACGTACGTATGGAACGTTTTGATATGAAGTAACAAGTGTTTTAAATAATTCCATTTTTAGCTGATATTATATGAGCGCGCTCGACTTCAGTGCGAGCGATCCCGGGTTCGATTCCCGGTGGGGGCTCAAAATTTTCGGTGTTGACCCAGCATCGTGAGGACAATTGGGGAGCTGCTGTGAATAAAAGACAGTGGCGATCACAGTGAGAGCTTCGGCTCTCCTCTCCCAACCCGTCTGGTCAGCGTGGGAGCAGTAGACCAACTCCTCCCTTCGGTGAGAGGCCTCATCCACTAGTGGATTGAATATGGCTGTGATTTATTATTATTATTATATGACTTCCAGCAAATTTATGAGATCATATGACTGGGCTCAAATAACTAGCTATAAATATTAAAATTCTTATTACTATATATCAATGCATTCCATAACCACAATGGTGCCTACTTTCCAAGATTGTAATATTGTCTTTCATCCTTGCATAGTTTTGAAAAATGGGCCAAGATCCACTTGTATTATGGACTGTAGAGCGTGTTTCATTTGGTGTAGGCTACTTCACTAGTATTTGGTTTGATAAATGCAGCAATAAGATCATTGGAAATCCGATAAATCATTTTGCAACGCCCTGTAGTAGAGATAGAACTACGAACACATGCTAATCACAGAAGCTTCAAACTCTACACGGAAAACAGAATCGAGTTTTAACTACAAATGGTGAACAAGAAAACAGTTGGAACAGTTCAAAAATATAAATATGTGATTTGAAGTGGTTAACGCAAAATTATTGTTTCTACTATAGACTGAGAGGAGATTGTAAATTATACGCCCCCCCCCCCCGCGGTGTACGATCGCGAACTACGGATGTAAGCAGGTTGGAAGAACCTTTCCTATCACTTTCCCAGGAAGAGTTTTCGCCGAGAGATTTCATCTGTCAGACTTGGAACTTAGATTCCAGTGAACCCATAGACATGAAAGTTACAATACACTTAAATTCGTTCGCGTTATTTTAATTTTTGTTAATATTTTGTATAAAAAAAATGTTTTTTTTTTTAATACATTTTTTTTCTTTAGTTCACGATGGTTTGTGGTGTCATCAAATTTTGCAACGTTAATTTAACTCGTTTCCCGAAGTCATAAAATGATGAAATTTTGCACAGCGACGTAAGTCGGGTGACAATACAATATTCCATTATTACTTTCATATATTTGTATATATTTATATGTTTTAAAAGCATATTTTAATATATATATTTTTTTCTTAAATACAGACTCCTTTACTAACCAGGAATGATATGGGGCTTTGCTGGTTGCCGAACACTTTAGGATTTGGTTCACAAAACAGCTTGAGAAAAAAATAATTAAAAACTTTTCAAAGACATACTTTTCTTAAACAATTCGTACTAAAAAGTAAAAAATAATTTTGTTTATGCATGACTAAAAAGAAAAGCATGGGGCGCTCTCTCATATACAGTCACTTTATAAATTCTTCAATTGACGCATAACATGCTTTTCTTTTTGGTCATGTATAAACAAAATTATGTTTTACTTTTTAGTACGAATTATTTAAGAAAAGAGTGTCTTTAAAAAGCTTTATTATTTTATAAATAGCCTTGATTAATTGTAGTAAAATTTCCCGATTTGTACTTTACGATCGAATGGGTTAGGAAAGTCCGACATCACAAGAGTAAGTTGTAGCAGGGTCGAGATTTTTATTTAATCGTCTCTTATTGGAATGTTAAATCGATATTAGGACATGGTTTCTTTAAAGTGCTTTGTATGAATAATTGTTGTTCAGTGTCCTTTGTTTGATAAATTATTATTTGAATACCGATAACGTTTGTTCTATGGGTTATATGCATTCAATGACTGTAAATGCCATGGTAACCGACGCACATGTGAAGTTGCGTGTAGAAGGAATTCCTTCACTGAAATAGCTTTCTCCCACGCGATGATAAGTTTAGATTTGTTTCTGGGGATATGGCAACAAATTAGTGCATTTGTAGATTGTTAGTCATTTGTTCTGCCTTCATTATCTGACTGTAACAGACAAAAGCGTTCGTTTTTTGAACGCGACTACTCCTGTGAAGTCAGAGATTTTGTACACATTTGTTTGTATTGTAGCTGTTTTCAGGACACGACTGGGGCGCCACGAGTATTTTGTCATTTTGGTTGGGCTATACTTAAAGTTTTTTTCTTCTTCTTTCTTTTCTTGTAAATATAGGAGGAGGTGTGGTTTTTGAGAATTCCATACGGTCTTGAATATCTGTAGTTCTTCGGACGATGAGATGTTTTATGAAAAGAGAGAGGGGGAGGGGGGAGGATTGGATAGATGAAAGGGTGGTTCTGATGATGAAGAAGAGAGAGAGGGGCAGAGAAAAGAAAAGATAGGTACAAGAAGAAGCGAAGGTGGAAGAAGAATACGAAGAAGCAAAAGGCAAAGGCAGACGAATCGCACCGCAGGGTTCCCTGTCAGAGCTTGACAGCCTCTTTTGTCGTCCTTCTTGCATTGGAATTTTCAAGGTTGAAAAAAATAAGAAAAAAAAGGGGGGAATGACGGTGTTGGAGCCGCGGGGCGGGGGACCCGAAGCTGAAAGACCGAGCACTGTATAAGAACAATCTGTACCTCTCTCTCTCTCTCTCTCTCTCTCTCTCTCTCTCTCTCTCTCTCTGGCTTTTGACGTGTCCTTGAAAGCATGTATGTATGTATGTGTATATAGGTATGTGTGGACGAAGACAGACAGATCAGGTGTGACGCTCCTCATTGTTGCTTGACTATTCTCCCTTTTCATCTCTCTCTCTCTCTCACGCACACACACACACACACACACACACACACACACACACACACACACACATATACACATATGCAGACATTCTTTATTCTTTGCATGGAATTTCTTCAGCTAAACTTTACCTGTCTTTTTCTTCTTTCTTCTGTAAGAATACGATTTAAAGAAAATTTTCTTATATATATACGCACAGAGACAGAGAGAGAGAGAGAGAGAGAGAGAGAGAGAGAGAGAGAAAGACAAAAAATGCCAGAAACCAACTTTGTGTGTTTCTTCGCTAAACACTAGGAGCAACGAAACATGGTTGGCTCCGCCTCCAGTTCATTTCTAACAGGAGTTAGACCGAAGGACTTCAAACAGGGTGTACACTGTAAATAATAATAATAAAATACACTTCTTGTAGACTTTTATTGTAACTTTTGATCATTTCTGGCTTGGTGCTTTCAATAAACAAAGATGTGGATAAACGCTTTTTTTTTCCTTCAGTAAAGAGTATGTACTGAAAAAAAAAGATAAGAACTGATAAGAACTTTAGCGCCCAGCGGGTAGATTTCGAATTCTCTTGGTCATAGACGATACCGAAGACACTTAATCCATAACATTTCTCGTTAGATAGTAAAGAAGTAGGAGCAGTCTTGTAGTTGGGAGGAATTAAGTTCGATTCCTGGTGGCGGCTATACTGACTCCTCTGACTGAGGTTTCCCTTCTTAGTCACACCAGGCAAATACTGGGATGGTTTCTTGACTCTTGAATAAAGCCAGGGCCGTTCTCCCTTTTAAATCCTTCCCCTTGTTTTTATTGTTAAATATATCCAATGTAAAATGTTGAGAAGTTGGACTGCATTTTCAGCTTGCTTGATACACAGGTGAGTAAAGCTGATAATTTTCAGATTATACTGTATAAGAATAAGTGTATAAAAAGTGTGTGTGTTGGGGGGGGGGGGGAAGGATTACTAAGCACACAACAAATACTCAAAATTCCTCTTCAGAAAGGTATAAGGTATACTCGAATATAATTCATATACCCATTTTCGTACTCACCGTACGCACAAAACAAGATTAATGTTGCAGGAGGTATGCATGCACCCTGACTGTAAATTTGGTTAAAGGAATATTTTTTGTGGGGAGCATAAAATTACAAATTTGGGGTTAATACTTGATTTTGAGTTTCAGAAATATCATTTTAATCATCGTCTACATTTGTATAGTAAAAAAAAAAAAAGTTCTCGATTCTGCACTGACCCATTGTGCGTGTGTAAATAGGCTGTACATGATGATTCTCGCGAGTTCGTCATGTCCTTCATATACTATAGTAACGATCAAAGGGGGGAAATGATTCACTCACTCTCAGTCCATCAGACGCAAGAACTCACGCAAGGTTCCATCCCGCCTAATTTTGTTCGCCTCGCTTGCTGTCTCACCAATCGACAGCGCTGGAGCTAGATGATTGGACAAACGTAGCGCGATTTAAAGCTATTCTCAAGGACAGTCACCTTAACATTTGATTATTACAGTAGCTTTTTTTTTTTTTTTTTGGTAAATTTAGTTTTCTTAATTGGTCGAACTCCGGACTAATACCAGGGTCACTATAATCTTCGTTGTTAATCATTTCGCCGGAGGAACCTCATTTTATTTCGATGTATGTATCAGTTACGAGTGAGGCTACCGCTTAGTATCAGTGAAAGTAAACAAAAAGAATTGTGGAAAGGGTTGTTCATGATGGGTCTTGGATGTACCCAATTTAGAAGAACAATAATCTTGCAAAGCGTTTTGCCTTCGTGGAGTTTGATTACATTTAAGCATTTTCAATTGCAGAGATGATTAATACTGTAGTCTGAAGTGGTGTCTAATTTCTTTTTCCTTTATTTTTTAACCCATAATTTAAATGTTGTGTTGCCCTGAGTCAAAAAATGCCGAAAGGAGTAAATAGACGCAAATATGAACAAATATCAGAAAAATTCAATAAGATTGAGATTTTGTTTCTCCTATCTGTTGGTAATGCGCATAACAAGTTCCTATTGGTAGAGTTTTACCAAAAGAAAAGGAACTTTGCCAAGTCTGTTTTGTATGATTGTGTGCGTGTGTTTTTGTTGTGTAGGAGTAAAAAGCCAGAAAAAGAAATTAATCAGTGTCATACCAAGTGCCAAACCTTTTTTTTTTCGACGGCTCGCGACTGTCACGTGACCTCCCCCCCGTTGCCTTTACCCGTGTCGATGGTTTTCTCTCCATACACAACAAACCAAAAGGATGATCGTTTTATTGGTTTCTTTGCAAGGAGTCTCCCTCAATCCATTTTCCAGCAGTATTGCCAACTCTGGTTTGCAAACTAACTGTCTGTGGTTTTTTTTGTTTTTTTTTGTCCTCGTCTGTTTTTCCGTAGAGAAATGTTCGTTCCGCGATAATGAAAGTGGGAGGGGGGGTCAAGGTTTGCTTTACAGCGAGGCTAATAAATAAATAAATAAATAAAAGAAGGCAGAATGGTGGTTTGCTGTAAATGTTGAAAATAACACAGAACAATTGACATTCGCCGTGACCGGGACTCGAGCCCGGAACTCCCAGTTGTCAGTTGGGTATGTTGTCCAGCAATTAGAAGATCCAGATTTGAATCCCGGTCACTGGAAATATCATTTTTTTTTTTGGTGTTAATTTAATTCACAGTGCAAGGTTGTAGGTTACTTAACTAAAACTAAAATGTCCGCCTACAATGGAGTGAATGAGTCTCGTAAACAGCAATCAGGAGCTGGAAGAGTGTCGAATCAAGAGGAACATTCTATGTACACAGAGAAATGGGCCATGTAACGAACCGGCAACTAGGAAATTTGACTTCGAGTCCCTTACGCGGCGAATGTCATTTCTTCTGGGCTAATATCAACGAGAAACATAATTTATTTACTGAATTTCTACTTTTCCGAACTATTATCGATCTCGCTTTCGACGCGAGTAATTCTGCGTTCGATTCCAGCTGGGTGCTTATGAATTTTCGATGTTGACTGAGCATCATGAGGAGAATTGTGGAGCTAGTTAATTAAAAATACAGAATCGGTTCACCTAAAGCCAGCAAAAGCGTAGCGGTAATCACAAGAACTAAAAGCTAAAGCTATCCCCTGTGCGATACACACCCGCAGTGAACGGCGCATGGGGGATGTGGAGATAGCGTTCCAAATTTTCTGACCTACGGTACTAAGTGAGGTGGAGTGGTAAGTCCCACGCTCGACCGCCTTTACCTTCCCAATGTACCCAGGAGTACCAAGAACACTCCGGTATTCAATTTGATAGGAGGCTGAGTGCCGCTCATAGCGCCAGGCATGAGAAAAGTCTCGAGTGTGCTGTCCGGGATTTGAACCCGGGCCGCCCTATTCGTAGTCAGACGGGTTACATGCGTAGGACCAACACGGCGTTGAACCAACACGACGTTTGACCAACACGGCGTTTGACCAACACGGCGTTGAACCAACACGGCGTAGGACCAACACGGAAACAAGACTGCGTTGGACCAACACGGCGTTAGACCAACAATAATATCCGGCGTACGACCAACACAGTAAAACATAAATCTTGATAATAATAATGAAGTAAATGTGAAATAATATTTTTTGTAAAAAACTGTATCGTGGATTGGCACCGCGTAAGGCCAACACGGCGTTGGACTTACAATAAAATTGACAACGCCCTAGATATATAAAACCTAAAAACATAATAAAAAATATTATCTTAAATTATTTTTTTACACCAGTGTAGTACCGGCGTTGGACCAACACAGGATTTTGCCCTGGGGTTTTGGTCGTACGCAGGTTCTTGCTGCTTGAGAGGCTGTTGGTCGTACGAAGTGTTGGTCCAACGCCGCATCCCCAGTCAGACGCGCTACCGTCTGAGCCACGCCGACCAAATATCTCGATTTAGTCGGGACAGTCCGTTCATTTTAACCGTTGTCACTACGTTCTCCGGATCGAAATCCGAACGTCACTAGTTTTATAAACGGAATTGATATTTCCCGTGTCGGGACAGATACGTATTTTACATCTGTCTTGTAAAAGTATAGGGCCTAAAAACCTCGAAATAACGTCAGCACAAGAATGTCTTATTGATTGTGAGTGACGATAAATCACGTGTGATATTTTGTCTTCCCATTGCTGCTAATGAAGAAAACTGTAACCTAATTACAAATCCACCTACGCTCGCTAACGCTTTCTCAACATTATGAGAAAAGAAAAATGTTGACGTGGCCGGATTCGAACCTTGGTCTCAAGGTCTTCGATTCAACGTTCTAACGCGTAAGGCACCGGGGCAACAGCAAGCAAGCGCTTTCGCGTTTCGGAACTAGACAATATTTTCACGAGACGGGATCACACATCACCAAGTCGCGTCTCGTCACAGATTTAGTGACATAACTTATGAAAAAGCTTTATTCGGCAAATTTTGCATGACATGCTAGCCCCCGTCCCCTACGTACGCGACTTCAATTACTATACTAGCCCTCATCCCCTACGTACGCGACTATAATTACTATCTCAAGATTCTCTGGTCACAAACTAAAGAGAGGCAATGACCATAAGAAACTCACAGCTGCCATCAGCGGCTGTATCAGGCAAATAGAAAATATATTTATTTATTCATTTTCATATTTCCCGCCCTGAACATATTTTCAAAATTAAATTTTATACAAGAAATATTCAAGTACGTTTTTCTCAGAAGGACATTTTTTCCTTGTGTGCCTTTTAAAATTGACTCCTCCAATTATTATTATAATTAATTCATTATCGTCCTAAACAAACTATTGACTTCTACACATACGGTTTAAGAACAATACTTAACGGTTTAAAGTTGACTCCGAACCAGTCAGCTTAACGGACCCCGTCACCGTTCTGCTACCGGATTTGAATGCGGGACCACGCGCAATTCGGAGCGTCAGCGTACTAATCAAGAAGACCCTTGGAAAAATCAAGTTTTGATAGGTTTTATTTTCATTATGTCTTGGACTATGATGGACTCTTTTTTGTTTTTGTGTTATTTATTTCTGTTGTTTGATGATCGAAATAAATAGCTCGTAGTATATGAAAAGTACCTACTTAGGAGAAAAATATTGAGGGTTGGTAACACTGATTCATGACAAACAATCAGTGAAAGTAATACTGTTTACCTGAGAATACTGATTCATATCCCCTTCTCTCCCCTCTCTCTTCTGCATCTTTTCCCCACGACTCTTTTTGTCAAGCATCCAAAAGTGCCTGTCCAGCTTGGCACATGCGTCTTGCGAACACAGGCTCATCACAAACGATGTCAGTGTTGCGTTGTAGAGATTTATAGCTTTCCCTTTTTCGTCGTGTTTTTCTTCTACAGTATTTATGCAGGCACAATGCACTATAATAACATTGTGGTCACATAACAAAGTTTTTTTTTTTAATGCAGGTTTTTCCTCTTAGAGCTTCAGATAACTGCACTGAGGAACTTAAACTTTCGATTACTTCTTGTAACCGTTTTCATTTCATTTTTGATCAGTGGTCAGTATTTGAAGAAAAAAACAAATCTCACCCGGAATTTATAAGAAACATAACTATGTGGAGAAGAAGTGTTGCTTAATAGCCCAGTAAATGAAGGACCAAAAATGGTGTCGAGCTGAAATAATTTATAAAAAGCTAATTTTTTCAGGATTTGCTCTTTGTGGCCTCCCAAATGAAATCCCAAAAGTCCCCTAAAATCCCATGTTCGCTTCCACCCCAAAATGGCGGACAAAGATGGCGGCCGGAAAATACAGTAAATATGGGGTTGCGAGCTAAAATAATTTCTAAAAAGCTATTTTTTTTCAGGATTTACTCTTTGTGGCCTCTCAAATGAAATCCCAAAAGTCCCCTAAAATCCCATGTTCGCTTCACCCCAAAAATGGTGGACAAAGATGGCGGCCGGGCTCGCAACATATACCCTAGTGGAATTTATTCAAATGTCTGTAAGTCAGTCCCTAATTGACCTAGACAGGTGAAACAAGAATCAAAAAA
>JAGDQP010004357.1:54252-85811 GCA_022664845.1 Lepisma saccharinum
AACATGGGATTTTATGGGACTTTTGGGATTTCACTTGAGAGGCCACAGAGTAAATCCTGAAAAAATTAGCTTTTTATAAATTATTTTGGTTCGCAACCCCATATTTACTGTACTTTCCGGCCGCCATCTTTGTCCGCCATTTTGGGGGTGAAGCGAACATGGGATTTTAGGGGACTTTTGGGATTTCATTTGGGAGGCCACAAAGAATAAATCCTGAAAAAATTAGCTTTTTATAAATTATTTTGGTTCGCAACCCCATATTTACTGTACTTTCCGGCCGCCATCTTTGTCCGCCATTTTGGGAGTGAAGCGAACATGGGATTTTAGGGGACTTTTGGGATTTCATTTGGGAGGCCACAAAGAATAAATCCTGAAAAAATTAGCTTTTTATAAATTATTTCAGCTCGCAACCCTATATTTACTGGGCTATAAGTATGAATTAAATATATGAGCAGGGGCAGCGGCAAGTAGGAACAACTGCCTCTCATTTTTTTTTTTTTTAATCGAGCGTAAACGTTTCAAATATTTGTTGTAAGGAACGCGGAATATAAATTCTGTTTTTATTATCATTCATGTTACATAATTAGAGTTAGCAAGATTTTTATTTGATCAGTGGGCAACGCAAGAATATACGTATATATACGGGGTGTTTCAGATCTAAGTACATTATGTTCGGGAGGTGTTTTCTGACATCGAAAAAAAAATAATTTCCTATAAACATGTGTGAAAGTTCCGCTTCGTTTTGGAATACAGCGTTTCAAAAATTGGATCCCAAAGTCGACGCCTACGAAGAAAATTAATAATTCTCAATAAATCAGAAACGATGCATCGAAAATGGAGCACCTTGCACGGGCAATTCACTGCGTTACAAGGCACACAAATATTCCTATCAACATGTTCGGAAACTAGATGTTTTCGCCATCTTATACAAGTTACGTATTTTCCTAAGATATTTCATTTCGTTTCTTATCCATAGTTTCCAACACTGTGATGTGTATGTTATTTATGTTTGCCAAGGGACGCCAAATATCCAGTAACATGAAGTAGTGCCGTTTTGATTTTTGTTTACGTTATTCCAGGTTGGCAACACTGATAACCTCATAACATCGTGTTTTCATTTCTGATATCGACCTTGTTAGAAAGAATTCGCACAAACAAAAAGTTTCATTTAATACACCATTACTGATTTATTGAGAATGATTAATTTTCATCCCATTATTGGGTTTCGACTTTGGGCTCCAAGTTGAAAACGCTGTATCTTCAAAAAGTTCCCGTCTTCAGGATGTTATTTGCATCCGATAGAAGATAATGGCAAACCACCATAGCTTCACCTTGGCCAGGGAATTTCGGATCATAGGCCTGGGCAGTATACTAATTATCAAAAGTGTCTGAGGAGAAAACGTTACCACATTCCACAAAACGGGATTTCTGAATTGCAAGTAATTAGTCTCATACTCTCTCGATCAAACTGCATCGGTTAGCGGTTTGTTTTGACCTTTTATTTATTTATTTTTTGATGGGATGAATTGACAGCCTTTTGTCAAAGCCCACCACTCTTCCACAAGTAGGGATAGGGAAGGTAACGGCCAGGCCCTTTACCTGGCATTTGCCTGATGAAACAGGAAAGCCTGGGGAACGTCATTGAGGAAGACCAGCAGTATGGCTGGAACACACGTATATTCCCATTGCCGATTCTCTCCCACGTTAACGACTGGACCATTGTTTTAGTTTGCACCTCAACGTGAATCTGGAACTCCCGTACAGTATGAAGATAAACCTACCAGTTATTCATGATAATACTAGCTTAGATAATGTTAAAACTTTTTTGCGTAATCTCAGTCATGCTAATTTCACTTATTTTTTTCCTCAGATTTCCTGTTTAACCAAAAACCATAATACTAAGTTGTGTTAGTAGTTAGCAACACTTAATCGTCACAATTCCTTTCGAGACTTGGCAACATCCTATCGCTACATTCCTATGAGTATTTGGTATAAGAAAGCGGCTTGTTACGAGAAGGGGGAAGGAAGAAAGGTGGAGGAGAAGGCATGGGATATCTCGTACTGGTCGTGCCGAACCACGCAACTTTTTGGAACAGGCGCGCGCCTGCAGTGTTACAAACTTGAAAAGGTTATCATAATTGGACGACTTTTTACAAAATATTTTCCTTGGAACCTGGAGGTTTATGTCTGTGAGGAAAGGTGGGTTAAGTCAAAATTTACTAAAGGACCATGCACCCCGTTGCTTGCTTTTGATCATGTGTTCTCAGAATCTTAAAAAAAAAAAAAATCCAGTTATAACCAAGTAATTCAGAATTGTCTATTATTATACGGATGTGGCATGAAGTCTCTTTAGACGCTGTATGATTCAGACATTGAAGTTATAAAGTAAAAAAAAAAAAAAAGATTCTGAGTGAGTAGAAAAGCGTCTTACATGTGTTTCTAAGTTATGTAATGATAAACTCCCGGGATATTTCGTTGTGTGTGCACAAGGAATGGTTCAATATTGACTTTTGTTTAGTTACTCCGGCTTACCGAACCGGAAGTTCATCACCACAGTAACAAACGTTCACCATTAAATTCTGTCCTGTGCAATGGATTAATGAAGTTCACATCCCAGCGAATCAATTGAGAGGCAGAACTTTTGAATGACCATAATCTAACGAAGTGTATAAAAAAAAACTGCCATGAGAATAATTATTTTAAAATGTCATTACATACAGTGCATATCTCAGGACTCTTTTTACACACTTTTCATCTTTTGAGTTGATGCTTAGAATCCCAGCAGAGTCTACACAGAAGCATAATAACTGTAGCTTCTGCTTAGATATTTTTCCTATGCTATTGTCCTGGAAACTGTAGAATGTTTGGCTGTACGGGAGTTTGATTGCCTAGAATATGACTTACCTGCTTATTCATTGTTCTGTCATGACTCTAAAAAAGTTTTCAGTTACAGTGCCTTGATCTGAATTAAGTAAATTATTATGTAAGCTGTAATTACCTGACCAGCCTATGATGATAGAGAATTTTGTTTTTCTTGTTTCACTCTACAAACTGCCTGACTCATATGCAACACACAGTGCAGTATAGTCGGGTGGGTTATCTAGCTTTCGGTGTGACTGGCGGTGAAAATTAAATTAAAAATTCGCTTCTTTACATTATCAGAGAGGCGACTGTGGACTACCTAAAGCTATTACAGTTATACGGGATGACATCCCTCAGCAAGTGTCCTTCCAGAGCACAAACGTGGAATTTAGCGGCCATGACTTTTAGTCTGCATGTCATCCTGGTATTCTGAAATTAAGAAAAACTCGAGAATCTCAGTCAGGAACTGAAATGGCTGGCAGCAAGACTCCAACATTTCGCCACTACCGGTTCGCAACCATAATCACTACGCATTGACGACTGGAGTGTTTCCCAACTGTGGAGAGAAATGTTGCAAAGCATAATCAGAAATGAAGTAGTGTCTCCATAAATAATTATATAAGACGTATCTGATTATCCAATCACAATTATAATAATACCAGTGGATTCTATTAGATCAAAATTTACGACTGAAAAATGCAGCTAAAAGGGAATTTCTTTTCTTGTCTGCTGTGCCAGGGTTCGATTTGTGCAATTACCATAGACGGGGGAAATTTAATGTATTATATGGTATTTTGGGATCGTCCAAATCCCAGGCTAGACGTATATATATATATATAAACAGGGCCAGGGAAGATTTTTGCAGAGAAGGGGAAATTCCAACCATCTCCGGTACAAATCGAACACTGACTGTACTGTCAATTCTCAGTGCTTTTGTGAATGCAGTTCTTACGAGGAGAAACCGCTCTGACTTAGCAAATCCCAATCGTGACCTGAATGATAAACTTTACACAAATACAACTCTTGGATACAACAACTTGGATAGTGATTAGCGTAGTCGACACGTATTACGTCATCACTGACAAATCTTATTACATCTCGAAGTTTGTCGCCGTAGTTTGACATCTTAATTTCAAATAACTTTTTTTCTTGGTATAACATGCCACAAATTGAGTCTGGAGACACTGGAATACTATAGGGAGAAGTAGTGTGTTATTTACAATTGAAATTTCACTAATTGTCAATTGGTAGAAGTAATATTTCCTTTGATAAGTTAGATGAAACAGATCTAGACAGACGTCCGTGGACACGATAGCAATATCAGATAATATATATATATATATATATATATATATTAATCTGTATATATATATATATATATATATATATACACAGATTCGAGCGGTCCCGACTTTGGGAGGGGTCTGATGGGCTTGCTGTGGAGTCTAGGTAGATATAAATATGAAAAGTACATATAAATATCGTTAATAATGTCGAAAATTAGACTAATCGAACATATTAATAGGAATTTGGGAGGGTTTTGGACCCCCTCTCAAAAACGTCTCTGCACACTAGAGTTCCTAATTTCGTCGTTGACCCAGCATCGCGATGACACTTCGCAGTTATTTAAATTAAGTAGTAAGTAACACTTGAATAAGCCGGTCATAAAAGCCATATAAAACGAATTTGCTTAGTCGTTACGTTGACTACATGATTACTTTTAAAGGCGACTAGCCTGCGAGGCTATCGAGCCAAGTAATAATCTCTTTTAGAATATAAAAATTAAACAAGATAGAAGACCCGCGTTTAAATCCAAGAATACGGGAGGGGGGGGGGAACAGAGAACTTAGCCCTATAGACCTAGACGAAAGTACGTGGCTTATGCCCTTCTCTCTGTCGCCCTTGAATCACTAACTATCTGAAGCTAGTTAATGTATTATCTCGGTTAGTCCATTGATCTAAGGAATTCTAGATCCTGGCGTCATCATCACCCAAGTTAGGACTACTTGTAATAAACATATTCACGCTGTTTTTTTTTTAAGACTTTCACAAATCTTGGCTTACATATTACTGATTATCTGATTATAAGAATGTCACTGAAGTAACATTAAAAAAATATCCTTGTCGATATTAGCAGAAATACTAACGAAATTAACATCGGGCTTTATTAAATGAAATGGCAACGAATATTCCGAGAGAATTGTATTAGTAATATTCACGCTGTAACCAGATTAGTAAGATTTTTTTAAGGTCAGGGCGTAAAAAGCATTATAGTAAGTTGTTTCGACTTTACACATGAAACAAAACGAAGAAAAAAAAAGTAGTATCGTATTGTTTGCCTGTTTTAGCTCATTGAATTGCCATCCCCCCCCTCCTACGTTCATCTCTGATTCAATTCCCCCTCAAGACTTCCCCTCCAAACTTGCGCATTCCATTTAGGTAAGAAAGAAAAAAAAAGAAGAAAGAGAAAGGGAAGTCCATATTAGCAAAAATTTAGAATAGTTGGTATCTCTGTAAAAAGCCTCTGGACCAAACGAAACACTGTCCGAAAATATCCGAATATACACGACTTCACCAGATGTTAAAAGTCTTGATGGAATTCGTCGTAACTTTGCCCAGTCCCAGTTACTCTAAACTAAACTCGCGGGAAACGAAGACGATACAAATGTTTAACATTAGCGGGAAAGCTTGTCTTCCTTCCTTTTAGCTTTTATTAAGAAGCAACTAAAAAGAAGTCGGGAAACCGAACCAATTTACCTTTTTACAAAGCCGGTCATGGTCTAGGAAAAAAAAAAAACAAATTTTGAATGAAAGAAAGAAAAAAATAATAAAAATATTGCGTAAATATTGCAACGGAATGCTGCTGCTGTTCTTGGTCGCCGCCGTTGTTTCGTGATGGCCAACATTAGAACTTCAACCTGTTTCGGTGGCGCCGTGGTGGTAATTACGTACAGCTGATTGATTGGATGAGTAGAAAAAAAAGGAGGTAAAGAAATTTAAAAAGAAAAAAAAAAGGAACAGAAAATGTGAACCAAGATTACTCTTGTATGAGACTGAGTAGAAACGCCGTCCGTGTCTGCGTGCGATGGTTGTGTTGTTAAAGCCGTGGGCGCGCTTTTTCGTGTGTTTTGTGTTTCGTTAATGCTGCTGCTTCTTGTGAGTGATAAAAGGTGTTGTGTATGCGGAAATGAAAATGCGGTAGCAATTTATGTATTTGTTAAGAAGAAAAACTCCAAGAATAATATTTGGAAGAGAATTATAGGTGTGGTCATTCATCTTGGTGACGTAACGTAAGTGATTACTGTGGTGGATAGTGACGTTTACTTACTGGTAGAAAAAAAAAATAAGAGGATTTATTGATCAGAAATAATCTGGGAACTTTTAACCTTCGTTAATGTGTGTTTAAAGAGTGTCCACATATGTATTTAAGCATACGGATAAGAAGAATTCTGCCACGGGTAAGTTTTACTGTGCATTTTCTGTACAAAAAAAAAATGCTTATGCAAGGGCAAATACCTGTTTAATTAACTTAATTATCGAATACTTTTTGCCATTTCATGTATGAATGTAGGACAAAGTTGTACCACAAAATTCTCTTTACTGGACAGATGAGATACAGTAGGGCCTGTCCCGCGGACAAAACCTTGTTCTATAGAAATTACAATAATCATTTTAGTGATATTGTGACAAACAAAGCGATGGGATAACCTTTTCAAAGATTTCGCAATGCGGAAAGAACAAAACCCATTCTTACAATGCAATGAAAAATAAGTGGAATTTCAAAGATAGTACCCTCAAGAGTCACACAATTGATCATTTTAGAATTGAAATAAACAATGACTTCAACTCCTTTAATTACATAGTTGACCAAGTTAAAAATTTACCATTTTTTACTTTCCTCTAACGACATGAGATATTTTTGGTTCAAGTAAAGACACTACATTGACTACTTTTGTTTTTCATGAGAAACGCATATCCTCTTATCTATGTACTATAATTTTCTCAATTCGTATGGAAGATTCTACCCTACAAAGGCGCTTTTTCTTTGGGCTTATGAGGTATCTTACAAGCCGAGGTGCGGCATTTTTTTTAAAAAAATATTGGATATAATATCGAAAGGAAAAGACCCTTCCAATTGCCTTTGCTATTTGTCATGATTTTCCGCGCTTTAACTTTGATACAGGATTGGCAAAAACCATTAAAAAACATAAAAACAGAAAAAAAACAGCTTTTTTTGTTTAAAACAGTTTTTTGTTTAAATACTTTGCTTTATTTATTTATACTACATATGGATAGAAATGAGTTTGTTCCTTCTTAATGTCCTTATGTAGCAGCGGGGTTATGAAGGACGGAACCTCCAGCTACAGCTTAAAGCAGAATCCGAACCACCACTCGGTTTGCACCTGAGAGAAATTGTCGTCCACCAGCACTCGAACCCAGGACCCCTTAATTAAAAATGCGATGAGTCTAATGACTCATCCACGAAGGATACCTGATAGAAATACGTTGTACTGATCTTACATACTTGTGAATATAAGTATTAAGAGTCACTTCAGAAGATCAAAGCGATATACAACTGCACAAGTAAAATCACTGTACAGAGTTATACTAACGAACTAATTCTATGGCTTACGGAACTCGCAAGTTCGTCGCCGCAGTAACAGACGTTCGCCATTGGATTCTATGGTGGGCAACATCACGAACACCTACTTCTCGAGTTATACACATTATTAAAATAAGTGGACAATTTCAAAAGACTACAGAGTACAGATCTAATTTAGTCCAAGTTAGTTCACTGAGTCAAAAATAACGACTTAATTGCATATCAATAAAAGAAGTGAATGAAGATACGAATTATTTGAGTATGAACCATCCATACATATACGTACAGAGAATACTTTTGATTTCAGTAAATCCGTTTCCTGGAGGTTTTATGAGAAAAAAATCTTGTACGGAAGTTCGGTATATTTTATCAATAGAATTATAAAATTATCATTATTAGAACAAAGGAATATTTAGAACTTTTGCTTTGACCATAAGTTATGGTCACTTATGGACACGGCCTACTGCTTACAGTAACATCCGAACCCCTACTCGGTTTGCACTTTTAGAAAAATTCTGTCCCCCCATCGAAAATCGAACCCGGGACCTATTGCAAGGTGAAAATTACATAAAATTAACGCAGATGGTTTAATATGTGGAATAGTCACCATGAAGTTCACACTATTTGTGGCATTTTTGCTTATTTTTTTTGGTTTAAACCAATGTTTTTTGTTTTTTGTTTTACAAAAGAAAAAAATGGTTTAAACAACCCAACATTGCTTTGATACATTTTATTTCGTTTTGATCAGTTGAGTTATTATTGACTTCCGGTCCGTCTGAGCAAACGAATGCGATACTTCTAAAATCCTCGAATATCCAGAGATCCGTCCTTCCAAACACTCCTCTAATTACCCCTCCCTCCAGATTTCTGATGTACCTCTCAAGTCATGGACAGTCCCCCGGCGGCTGTTGACAGTAAGACTAGTGATATCGATCTACTTGAGTTACAACACATCTACTCAGCTGTGCAGGTAGTGTTCCACTTTATAGAAATTTAGCAGAAGAGAATAAAATATGCCGTATTGATAATCGAAAATCGTGTGTTCTAACAGTAACCCCAAACGCTCTGAGCGCTGTAAGCTACACTAACGTGTAAGATATTATGTTTAGAAAATTCCAATATTATTAATTTTTAATCTTCCGCATGTAATATCTTAATTTCAATCCACTTTATATTTGTGTATTCTGTTTTAACGTTGTAATGTTCCGTTTTAGAGCCAGAACTATAAAGATGTTTTTAACTAACGATTTAACCAAGATGCCTAATTTTATTAACTGAATGAAGAAAAAGAAATATAAATATAATTGCCTTTTGATATTTCATATGTAAAAGTTTATAAATGCAACTTGGACCGTCTTTTTGGAAGATGAAGAAGAGAAGATATTACTAAATCATTAGTAATACACAAAATCATTGCAAGAAGCCTACAGACATCTATGTCCCAGGCAATGCTAGAACCTACAACTTGGTGGGCGATGGCCAGGCATTGTAGTCCACCAGAGTATCCTCACATGATGCAATGCAAAGTTTTCCCCAAAACTGAAAAAGGGGAATACAGCCAAGGAAAGAAAACCGATATATACATATATAAAACTGTAGGTACCTAAATTCGCAGGAGTTTCGAAGATGGGTTAAATGATGATGTCCAGTTGACAAGTCCTACACGTGAAAATTAATCTACTACTAATAAATGAGAAGTGAAAACACTTTATTATTATTATTATTTTACCATAATTCACTGTACATTAACTTTTCAGTTGATCATACCCATACTTCTACCAAACCAGGATATTTAAATGAATATAAGGAAATTGTGAGCTCCTGCGTAGCCTAGTCGGTAGCGCGCTCGACTTCAGTGCGAGCGGTCCCGGGTTCGATTTCCGGTGGGGGCTCAAAAATTTCGGTGTTGACCCAGCATCGTGAGGACAATTGGGGAGCTGCTGTGAATAAAAGACAGTGGCGATCACAGTGAGAGATTCGGCTCTCCTCTCCCAACCCGTCTGGTCAGCGTGGGAGTAGTAGACCAACTCCTCCCTTCGGGGAGAGGTCTCATCCACTAGTGGATTGAATATGGCTGTGATTTATTATTATTATTATAAGGAAATTGTATGTAATTTCCCGTATATGTGACGATGAAATGATCCAGAAATAGAATCAGAAAGTTCCAAGTACAAGGATCATGTTTGCTCTTATCTGTAACAGAGTCAAAGAAAAATATAGTTTGGGCTGGTTGTGTATACGAAGGTAGTTCAGGTAAGAACAATGAGAACAAAATCACCTGTAGGAGGAGCAGATAAGGCCAAGCTATTGATTATAAAGCGTAGTTCTCAGTTTCGTCGCATTGTTTTTTTCTCTTCGTTGTCGACGTGGTAGAATCCACTTTTCTTCTTCAATGTAAGAAAGAAAACCTCGCACAAGAAAAAGCACGTTCCTCTTTCCACTTTTCTTCTCACCTCTTATTTTTTTTCACGCTTGAAGCTGAAAATTATTTTAACCTGAGAGAGTTTGAATCTGAATTTATTAATGGCCTTTAGGCAACTTTAGCTCATGCCGGTACAGGGTAGGGGAAATATGTGGAAAGGAAAAAGTACCATACCAGCATTAGCGTTGGTATGACAGGATAAACTACAGAAAGTATGTGTTTCCTGGCATTAAGAACTTTCGTGAAAGGGGGATATTTATCACACTTCCTGTTAAAAATACCACGAGAAAATTTATCTATATCGCTTCAAGATAATAATTTTGTAAATGTAAATTGAACAATTGTCTCCGAATTCCATTGAAAGAAGAATTTAATTTTTATTACTGGAAGAAGGCACCACGAGACAGAGCTCTCGTAATATACATAATTTTTCGAGACGAGACGCTTCCTGAACAAGACATTTTCGAGACAAGACAGTCTCAATCTCGTCTCGTGGGCAACAACAACACCAGGGCTACGAAAAGACTATGTACCTAAAGGAGCCTTAGTACCTATACTGCGTCTATGTGTTATATATTTTTAAAGATACTTAGCCTATAAAAAGCAGCAATAAAATTATGAATGTCTTTCAAGTAAACTAACCCACAATTCGTATAACTTATAGATGAGAAATATGAAAGCCTGGCGTATTAAGTCCGCCAATACATGTATACAAATTTCTCAGAATAATGTCATAATCTCAGGCAGTTCATTTCATATACATTCCTAACTATTATCAATACCGTTTTCCTGAATTTCATTAACGCTTGTCATCTGTTTCAGTATCTTTAAGAATATGGAAATACACAAACACCTACGCAGTGTAGGTACTGAAGCTTCTGAAGAACAGAAAATACCCATCACTGCACCTACACAAATTTCATTGGCATTTGGTAGCTAGCTACAGAGGAGATCGTGGTTGGAAGCAAATGAGACCGACACTGGTAGTGTGGTGCTGTCTAAGAACTAAAAACTACCGTTTAATAGCAACTGCTCTTTAGAATGATTAACATTTTGAACAACTCTAATTTTGTTTTCAATCTATTTTTACAATACTCTTTTAATATTGAGAAACGTATCTACCGAAACCAGTTGCATGATGGGTATAGAAAATGTTAACAACGAAATTCCGCTTCGAGGGACGGTTGCAAAGTGCATTGCCCTTGAATATTTTGCTGTTGTTTACAGAAATATTGCAACTTGAGGATACAGTATGCTTTTTTTCCCTCCAGGAGACATTTTCAATATATGTCCCTCCAGGGAGCGCATGCATGGTACAGGACAGTGACATTTAATTATAATTTCCCTTGTTACTCGACGGAAGTTGTCTCTGGTTTATTGCTGATTTATAGTTGTCTAAAAGGAAAAGAGAGAGTAGAAGATACTTATGGTTCCTTGTAATATAGAGAAGAATAAAGTTATCGCCTGTCTAATGGATTTCAAATAAATTACGAAACGAATAGATTGGAGTCTATTACTTAAGAATATGGATAGGCCGATAAAGGCTGCTGAAGGGTAACTGTGATAATTTCACTGTGAATTGAAATTTGTTGTATTTCCTCCATGCACTTTGTCAGCATTTTTCCAGCTCTAAGCATACTGACCGAGGCAAAAAGATATACTCCATAAAATTTTGAAAAGATCAGATAATATTATTGATAAAATAGAAAATATTAATATTGCCTTTAATCGTACAGCGCTTTTATAATAACAAATAACCACAGGTCCGACCGATAGTCCCTGAGCCTATCTCAATGCCATCTGTCCGCGGTTGGTGGAACTGCGTCTACCTGAGTGACGGCAATGTGGTCAGCACTGCGTATTAGGCCACGAACAGGCGTATTAGGGTTTTTCTAGACCGAGTGGCCGTCACGTCTTTATTCACGTGGCTCCCCAGTTTACTTCACGACGCTGACTCCAGCCGGGAATTGAACCCGGGACCCCGCGGACATGAGTCCAACACTCTAACCACTAGACTATGGACCCCAACCCCTCTGTACAACGCTTTTATTGAGCCTAAAAGAATTCCTCCATTTCATAATTAGCTTCTCTCTCTCTCTCTCTCTCTCTGTGTGTGTGTGTGTACGATAATCAATTTCTGAATAAAATAGCCTCTTTAATGAATCTTTTAACTGCATCTGTCGACGAGTTCTTGAATTTCAGTCCTTTCTCGTTTCATCTTTCCATCGATTGTCTCCTGGGACAGTAGCTCTGCTGATTCAAATTTCCCAAATTAAAGTAAGTGGTCGTAAATTTATCAACTCCACGTGGTGTCAACCAGTTTGAGTCCAGTTTAGGAGTTTCCCAGTAAATTTTGTAGACAAATTCATCATATTTTGTGTATGTCTGTTTCTCTCTAAAGCTACGGGTTCAGTATGATTGTACTGAACATAATAGGATGGCTTCAATAAACCAATCTTTTTTTCTTGAGGAGGGACGGGTACCCCAAGGTATTCATAAATCACTTTCTTCCGTTTTCTTCAAAGTTTAAAAAAGAAATCATGACTGTGTTACCTGAAATCAATAAAATGAATGGAATTTTCTGAAACCAGTGGCTGAGACGATTTTCAAGGCATAAAGGATGGTTGGCTCTTCTCGATCGTAAAGAAATAAGAGCAAGTTTTATGTACACGTTCTCTCCCTCTCCCCTCCTCCTCTCCCCCCCCACACACACACAGAGAGAAAGAAGGTTGACAGTATTTACAACCATCTTGTAATTTATTTAGGCTTATTTATGTTTGACCAGAATTTCAAGCAAGTTTCTTTGAAAGATGGTGGATCATAACATTCTGAAATGAGTGACTTTGACTGGAATGAAAGCAACACTGGATGGATGATGGGTGTGTAGCACTCATCGGCATACACTCTATCACCTGCCCAAAATTTATGGTTTTACGATCTTTTTGTCCTCTGAGGGGGGGGGGTGAAGTGTTACGTCACAAATTAAATTATGATCGTCCTAAGCCACAATCGGCAAAAATCCCTTCAGACATTAAATACTTCAGAGAGAGGTTATAAAGGTATCCGAAGATTCTGTCTCAGTGTTTATAGGTATGTAGCATCTGATGCTATGTAGTGCAATCTTATTCTTTTCTCCAAAATTTGCTACAGTACAACTTGTACTATAGAGTACAACGTTGTATAATCTAGGCAGAAAGCGCTCATAAAATAAGGAAGTGTTTGTGCAAACAGTAGAATGTCATGAAAATGAGGAAGTAAGTCGTTGTCGTCATCATCATCATCATTTTCAACCCTTTTCTATCCACTACTGGATGAAGACATCCCCCTTTTCTCTCCATATATCTCGGGTCTGCTGCTATCCTCATCCATGTAGCTTCTGAAAAACGCTTGATTTCAGCTACCCATCTTGCATTTGGACGCCGTCTCGTCATTTCTTTTCTCTGGGAATCCGAAGTTGTACATTCGTCGTCCATCTTCCATCTGTTCGTCTAGCTATGTGACCGGCCCATCTCCATTTCATCTTCTTCGCAGTCTTGATTGTATCCTCTAAATTTGTTTGTGCGCGAATCCATTCGGCTTCCTGTCCCTCCTAGTTATTTCTAGCATGCATCCATTGCTCTTTGTGTGACTCTGAATCTTTGAGTCGTTTACGCATTCAATGTGCGAGTTTCACAGCCGTACATTATTACAGTTAAGACACATTGGTTATAAACTTTACGCTTCAGACACATTAATAGTTTGCTTTTGAAAATAAAGTGTAGTTCTCCAAGCTAGCTCCACACTAATTTACATCTTCTAGTTATTTCGTCCGTCAACTTGGCATTCCAAATAGACAAGTCGGTGTAAACATCGAGAAATTAGGTACTTATAATTTATGAAAAAATAAGGAATAACTTTGTAAACATGGATCGAAGAACTGGACAGACTAGAAATAGCTCATACAGATATTTACAAAGCATTAGTAAACATCGAGATGCTGAGTAGACTAGAAAATTCTTATGGAATTGAGTCCATTCTCCATGGTCCAGTGATTACGGTCGTGGGCTTCGGAACGGTACTGGGAAGGGAAATAGACTGAAGTCCTGCTGTCGACCTTCCTGGTGAGGTTTAAAAGCTTTCCCTCATTTTCTTTCATGAAGAGAATGCGAGGATGGTACCTGAAATAAGCGTAACTCTGATTACTACTTTTTTATCCTTTCCCCAATAAAAAATGTCCAAGACGTGTGATGACTTAGGCCATATCTACCTGTCTAACTCATAGAAAATGAATGTAAAACGAATTTGATGAAATAAGAATACAAGTCTTTATAAGCATAGATAAAGAAACTGGTTAGACAAGAAAACTGTCTTGAAAATAAGAAATTATAGTAATGCGTCGTAAATAAGCTTCGAGAAACTAGGTAGACTAAACAAGTCATGAAAATAAGAAATTAAGTCTTTGTAAACATCAAAATACTGAGTAGATTAGAAAACTCTTGTGAAAAAAACGTTGTCGTAACACAGAGAACAAGACATTGTGTGAAAATAAGATTGCCTAGGTCTTTGTGAATATCGAGGTAAGCCTACTTCGTAGACTAGAACACTATTATAGAAATACGAGAGTAAGTCTTTAAACGTGCATTGAGAAATTGGGTATACTAAAAACGTTCATAAAAATAAGAAAATAACTCTTTGGAAACATAAATCGAGAGACTGGCTAGACTGGAAAGCTCTCATGAAAATAAGAAAGTAAGTCATTGTAAATTTATAAGCTTTGATCGGGAAATTGACTAGCAAAAGGGTCTAAAATAAGAAAGTAAGTCTAAACATGCATGGACTAGAAAATGTTTCCTGCTCAATTTTGTTGGGGTACAAAGTAGACTTTATACGTTCTCTTTAAACATTTTAGTCAGTTCAACTTGTATGTTTTAAAGGTCAAAAACGTTCTTGTTTATTTATATTAACACCGATAGGAAATTGGCTAGCACAATGTATTAGTACAACAGCTGTAGTCTGCATACGAAAATGTTTCGTGATTTTTCACTTGCATATTTATGTGTGGAACTGTACAAAGCTTAACCCAGTCTTTATTTGAATTGAAATTCTTTAGCAGTTAGCAGAATGGGATTCAAGTGTGTGTGTTAAAATTGAAAGGAAAGTGTTTATAAACTTCGAACATACCATATGTACACAAAATCAAGCAAGCAGGAAATACCGACGATATGAAATAAATTGTTAATCTCCCCTCCTCCTCTCTACTACTTGCCAAAGTACGCTTCGTATCGTGTGATGCAGTATTCCTGTGTGCGTGGCCTGGGTTCTCACTGTATTTTATATGTGTATCACGTACTCCCAAGTAAGATATATACCTTTTCAGGCATCTTCTGGTGTGTGCTGTCTTTTGTACAAGGTCATTCTACGCTCGGGCAATTTCGGTAGTCCCAGCACACCCGTTACCTTGGGGAACCAACCATATACAGCAAAACCATAACACATAAACTTATGTATGCATATACATTGGTTTACTCAAACTTATATATACTTCCAAGGCTCATAAACATATGATATTGTATATGCAATAAGATAATGTTTAACGCCAAATAAAAGGAAATGAACAGCGTGTGGAAAGATCTGATAGGTAGGACTGATTCTTTAAAATTAGAGTGATAAAGAGTAGAACTCACGAATTCATGTGAATGCTTTGTGTAAACTCAGTCAGAAAGACCAGTCTGTGTCTATTTTTCTTCCGAATAACTACACGAATTTTCTACGAATGGTTGATTGTAAACAAGCCATTTAAAAAATAAAATTTGCGACTGTGAACATTCCTGTATGATTGACTGCATAATTCTCAGGCAACCTGCAATGTATTTTTGTTCACAGTAAGATTCTACGAGGTCTTTACGGAAATTTAGCCTCCGCCGTGAGATGTAAAGAGAACTCAAGAGTGTCAAGATATACTAAAGTTACGTTAATACCTGTGCTACTTCTCCACGAATTTTCGCTCTCATTCACTCACTGGTCTAAACGGAACACTAGTTTTTGTATCCCCTTCTCAAAGGAAGTTCCCGCCTGAATGATACGCCTTATCATGAACATGTGTTCGTTCTTCTTAAAAGCTTCGACGCCATTGCTGTACAAAACAGAGTCTCATGAACTCACTTCCGTACACAACACACACACTATCCGGTGAATTTCGGCCGCGTCCAATCCATCAGCTTGAAGGAATCAGCTGAGAGAGCGAACTTTGCACTTGGGGGGATCCTCGATCTCATTGACCATGTTCAAGAAGTGAACACGTCCGAAATTCATCGGAGAGTGTGTGTTGTGTACGAAAGACAGTTCATGAGAGACTGTTTTGTACAGAAATGGCATCGAAGCTTTCAAGAAAAACGAACTCATGTTCATGATAAGGCTTATCATTCAGGTGGGAACTTTCTTTGAGAAGGGGATACAATAACTGGTGCTCCACTTAGTCAAGTTCATGAATGCCGATCAAATTTCGTGGAGAGGTAGCAGAGGTAGGAACGTAACTTTCGTATATCTTGACATTCTTCTGTTACTCTTGTTTATCTCTTTACACCTCTCTGGAAGTTAATTTCTGAATAGTCCTCGTATTTTTCTTTTTTAAGTTTTCGGCAAAGATAAGATTTGAAACAATTTTGGCGTCCCTTTCAACAGACAGTTTGGCCAGAATGGCACAAAATAATCGGAAATATTGTTTGGTGAACCTATTTCCAAAATGTATAGTCTTTTTAAAAATTACACTTTGCTCGTTATGTACACTAGCGTCTAAACCAAGGCAGGTTTGGAGAAACTAATTTAAGATTTGAAGTGAACAACCTTGATGTATTGGGCTGTTTTTAATCCGGCTACTAAAGCTGGCAGGTTCTTTCCAATTGGTTAGCCTTCTCCCCATTAAGATTTGACTCTACCATCTCATTGGTAATAGGTAGAGAGATCTTAGATTTAAGTTTAGTGACCCCAGAATTTTTTCTTCCAGTTTTAACTCTGTCTCTGAAACTGGCAGTTCTCTTTGCTGTGGATGGCATGCACTGTAGAGTCTGACTTCAGTACTTTTCATAGAATCCTTCTGAAAGTTTAAACTTATTTATGCACGTTTTTCTATTTCTTCCTCTTTTAGGTAGATTTCGAAGAAAATATACCTATTGAGATCGGTACGATACGAAAGTGTACGAAAGTGTATGATCGGTACGATACGAAACAATATATATATATTTATTTATTTATATATTAACACGCTAGCGGCCATAATTTTGAAGATATTTGAACCAAATTTTTATATGTTGTTTCTAGGCTTAATAGCTCGGTTAAGTTCATTAATGAGCAAAATCGGTCGCCATCTTGGATCAAAAATTTCCGCCGAACCCATTGTTGTATAGAATACACAGCCTAAACCGCTGGGGCTATTGAAATCAAATTTGGCATAAAGGTACAACATCACTTTTTGATTATGAAAATGTTACTTAATGAGCTCAAAGACGCCATCTTGGATCCAAAATGGCGGACCTAAAATCCATTTTCCACACCGTTTGAGCTAGAGATACGAAATTTGGCATAAAGGTGCATTATGACGAGTAGCTTAGGGAAATATCACAATATGTGGGAAAAGTCGCCATCTTGGATCCAAAATGACCGCCCAAAATCCCATTTTGCACACCGTTTGAGCTGGATAAATGAAATTTTACTTGAAGTTGTACTATCACAAGTAGGTCACGACAAAATAAGAAAAATTTCAAAAAGTCGTTAACTTGGATCCAAAATGGCCGCCCCAAAAACCCAATTTCCAAATCATTGAAGGTAGAGAAAAACGAAATTTTCAATGAAGGTGTATGACCAAGAGTAGGTTACAATAAATGGGGCAAATCTTCCCTTTGGGGGCGCAGCCAACCGTGGGAGGGTGAAGATGTACTCCGTGGTGGTGTAGTGCTGCAGGGAGATTTTGGTTAAGATAAAGGAGGCGCATCCTCTCAAAAGCACTGAAGTTGGGGGGCGAGCCCCGGCTCCCAGCGAAACTTCGAAATCTACCTCAGCCTGTAGGCCTACCGAAAGGGATTTTTTTAAGATAGGATGCGTGATATTTATTATTATGTACGTTTCAGTCTGTGACTATATAAGTTCTCAAAGAAGTTATCAACTACAGTACCTAAGATAAGTAGAGACTGGATATGAGCCAGTCGAAGGAAACTATATTTTTTTCCCTTTAAAATTCAACAGTTGTATGAAGGTAAATTAGGTAAATATACGGATTCAACATATCAAAATTTGTACATTCGGTTTAAAAATGGAACAAATATTACTAAAAAGAATCGTTTGATAAAATCATATTTGCTCGGCACTCAGAACCCAGTAGAACGGTCTCCAGGACCCACACACAAGCACTGTTCCTTCATTTTTCTTTTTTTCTTTCTTTCTCTGTCTTTTCCTCTGCTATATGCCTAATTCTCACAAGAAAGATCCATCAGCTAGCTTATTCTTACGGTAGCTGGTGAAGTGCAGAAGAGCGCATAAACACAGGAACTGAACGACCTATTTCCCACAGTTAGCAAGAGGTATCTAATTGTACATAGCCGACTCCCGACCGACTCACTGTTCCAAGAGATCTAACAATATGGTAAGGAGAGAGAAAAAAAGAAATGCTTTAACAGTTGATCTTTGTTCTGAATGTGGAAAAAAAAAGTTTGATTTAGAGAAACTAGAGGAACCTACATATGTACGTAAAAACAAAAATGAACGTTCCCTCCCCACAATAGATACACAGCTTATACGTATAAAAGTGATTTTTTATCTTCCGGCATTTCTTGAGAACGGATTCATTGACTCGATCCAAAACTTCCGGCATTTCAAGCCTTTAAGCACAAAAATAAATTTAATCTGATTTCAATGAAATTTGCTAACTCCCTATTGAATTCAAGTTGCAACCAATATTTCTATATTCAGTGCCTGCGGGCAAGAACGTTGTAACCGAAATTAAGACACATTTCTACCTAGGTATATAGAAAAGAATGTACACAAGATAAGGATTGTTTAAGTGACTTTCTGTGAACATTCTCGTGTTATTTGATGTGCCACATGATCCACTTGCCATTTGAGAAAAAAAAATGGACAATTTCAAGATGGCGGCCACATTGATCATCTACTTCTAAATGTAGCCCTTCCTCACCATTCCATATTTTTTCTACTACGGTGCATCTTTCCTTGACAGTTTGTGAACTACAATAGTGTACTGCGACTTTTGACTAACCCTGTAGTTACAAATTTCCATACCGGTTATGACAAAATGGTGTATGGTGGCGAGAAACGGTGGTCATTTTTTTTTAACTCAGCGACCTCAAAAAACATTTCAAACTCATTTTCAAACAATAGTTTTGTGACCCTTTATTTTGTCGACCAGTGTTACCTTTCATAACACATACCCAATAGAAATTGGGCGAAGAAGAAGTTTAATACAATTTTCACTTTATTATCTTCCACTGTGTACCTTACTACCGAGGGGTCGTGGTTTAGTTCCTAGAGTGTTGGCTTCGGGTCGAAAAGTCTTGAGTTTACGGTCAACGGCCGGCTAAACTCACTGAGTTTTTCTTTCAAGGCTTTTCTTCAATATTACCAGCCTTATGTCGGGATTGTACCTTTAAACTAGGCAATGGCGGACTTCCTTCACACAGTTTCTTCCCTATCCCACATTCCTCTGTTGGCTCGGAACGAGTGTATACTGTATAAATTATATCCCTTTCTAACAACGGTAACTTGATGGAAACTATCCTTATTCGCGTATAAATTTAGACCTGTAGCCAGGATTTTCAAAAGGGGAGGGTGCACAAGTGGTCTCTTCAGCTATTGTTCTATAACTGGCTTAGGGAAACGAGTAAAATCAAAGGTGGTGTGACTAGACTCTCAGCTAAAACTGTGGAATGATTTTGGGAAGGAAGGGGGGATGTAGTGAAAGTAACCAAAAGTCGAGCGAACTAAATGTTCAAGTAGACCTAAACATTGTAAAGAACGAACTTTACTCAGTTCAAGCAAAATTTTCTTTTTCATAAGGTGAAGGCATTTGTAAAGTTAAATTCGAGAAAGTTTTTTTTTTAAATTCTACATGCACACTAATTAGTTTTTTTTTTTCACATGTGCCTATTCATCAAGTATCGACGAAGGGATAAATAAACAAACTCCTACACGCTCATGAGATAACTCCAAAATGCACTTTAACTATGTGTGTGCTATAACCATTCTATCAACGGATGGGTAGTTGAAATGAGGAATACTGCCTTACAGAATAACGAAGGGGAGAAACATTTTGAGTTTAAAGGAAATCTTAGATAAATGTGTGAGACAATTTAATCTCTCTTCTTGTCATTGAAGATTGAGGTTCAAATTTGAAGTGATGTACCTCAAACTTATAAAACAACGCTTAGATGTAAGGTTGTAATGAAGGTATGTTACGAGAAGTTGCAACAACACCATGTAAACTTAGGACACAATTCCTTTGACCAGTGTATTAGAGTGTCAACAGTAGTGTCCGTAGGACCCACCGCACTATGCTCATATTCTCGATTCAAATCAGTTGACTGTATTTCATCTTTGCGCTAATTATTGGTCTCCTTACCTAAAACTTCTATAACTAATTTTCACAAATTTCTTTTAAAGTAAATATCCAAGGTACCCTGAACAAGTCTTTTGTTCACTTTGTAAATATTTGTCTTTAAAAAGAAATCTGCTGATCTACCTGTCCTGTTTTCACGAAAACGAAACATGGCAGTTTTCTTCGGAAGCGGAAACTTGACAATGGTTAATTTTGTTCACTGTACGTTTTCCGCTTCTACTGTACATGCCTGAAATCTTAGATTAACGAAAGGGCTTTTGGGGAAACAGCTTTGCAACTGAACGGACCTTCAAATTGACGATCAGCTGCCAAGTGTCATTAGTATTGTTAGCAGTTGGCACATATACACACCAAATTCCTAAGGGAATTGCTGCGCTTTATATTCGATGAAAGCTGAATAATATGCTTTTAAGGTCAAAAGAGAACAGAAGTGTTAACAACTACAGTACCAGATTAAACCAACCAACTGCGAATGTATATTTTGGGAGATTTCTACACTGAATTTCCAATCAAAGTTTTCCTGGTTATTAGGGAAACACAATGAGTATAAGCGTAAACATTTATCAACGAGAGGTCGTAACATAAAGGTTGGATGTTATCTGTGGAGAGAAGAGTGATGCTATCTGGTACCTTTCGTGCTTCTCTTCGTAATAGTTATTTGCCTATATGGTGAAGCTCCGTATATGATATTCCATTTACAGGCTGACATTTTATTGAGAGATCTTTTGCGTAACAACTAATGGCCACATTTAACGAGACGCACCCAGTGCAATATGACATCGTTGAACTTAGAGAGAATGATTCCATGAATCGACAGATCGATATTCTTGAATTGAATTATCGGAAGTTGAGGAAGGAATTAACGGTGTAGATCACCCCCCGCCATCTTGGCAGGACCTTTCCATTGATTTACATGGGAATCGTTTTACTCGTCTCATGTCTCTCAGGACTAGAATATTTAAGTTCTACTTTCACAAAATTTGTCTTCGTGGTTATTTTGACTCTTGTATAGTTTTGGTTTGTGAAGTTTCTTCAAATATATAAGTATAACGTATTATTAATAGTTTGCTATATAAATCACAATATGTTAAAGGGAAATTATACCTTTCGTGTGTAAAATATTGCATTTCTATAAAACAGCATGAGTAAAACAGAACATGACGATAAACTGGGCGAAAACAGAAGTTAAAAGTATGCTACTGAAAGATATAAGACGAGTAAAACAATTCCCATGTAAATCAATGGAAAGTGCGTACCACGATGGCGGGGGTGATCTACACCGTTAAGAAACTGAAGTAACAATACAATAGGTCTGGATGATATACCACCTGTAACGTTCCTTTTATCTTTCCAGATGAAAATAATGTCGGTAGAGCAAATTGTTATATTTCTCATATACTGCTATTAATGCTAGGTTCAAATTGTAAATGACGTTACATATTATCTTGCTTGATAGTTGCAATTTCATGCTCAAAACCTATCAGCATACTAAATTATGAATAAAGATTACATTTATTCTTACACATAGGAAACTTCAAGAAAGGTTTACCTTTAAAAACTTCTTTATTTACAGAAACCATTTTTCTGGCTTTCAGCATACACATTACAGATATTTCTTGAAATTAGTCTCTTCAATCATTTGAACCTTTGTCATAAGCGAATGCATATACACCGTGTAAATATACTCTTCTTTAAAGATTATTTCATTTTTCAAACTTGTTATTTTCACTACCGATTTCAGTTTCTCGCAAAACAGCTCTAACCAAAAAGTTTATGGCCACAAATTACTTTCACAAAACTTACATAAACTTATCTCATAATGATCTACTTTTACCTCGTTGTCAAAGAATAAAATTAGTGCAACTCGTTGGTACAACACTATACATTGCACTATACCTTACACACCATAGATAGTAAAATGATGTTCAGAAATTGTAAAGTACCCTCTGTATATCACATTTAATCTTCTCATCACATCAGAGCAACACCAGAAATTTAACAGATTTTCGACCTATAGCACTTTTGCTTTATTTACCAAACAATATTCGAAAACGTGGTATTTCAATGGATTTTTAATCATGTAAAATCAGCACCTCCCATTATCAACATGGTTTCAAGCCACATGAATCTACGAGACATTCACTTTAGCAACTCTTCCGCACTTAATAGAGCGGAAGCTCAACAACAGAGGACAGGTTGATCTTTTTACATGGATTTTTCTCGAGCGTTTGACACTGTTGAGCATAATACTTCATAAACTTTGATATTTTAAATTTTTCGTTGCCCTGATAAAATTATTTTCGTCCTACCTAAGAAACAGACTTAAAAAACACACAAATGAAAAGAATTTACTGCTATATTTGGTGTGCTTCAAGTTTCGAAACTTGGATCTTTATTATGCCTTCTAGTTATTAACGACCTTCTCGATTCTGTCAAATCTCTTACACTTTTAAAATACGTTACTGACTTCAAATATATGTAGCAGTTCTATTGTTTAATGTTTGCAAACTACTTCAGGAAGACAAAGAATGACGTGCCCTGATGTGATAAGAAACTTTTAATAAACATTATTAGTGATCGATCGGAATATTACATTAGAAAAACCTGATTCAATAAACTATCGTAGAGTAATATTCGAACCTAAACTCAAGTACTTATCAAAATTATAGTCAAGGAAGAATTCACAAACGTAGCTTGGGTAAATAGGTTAGGTAACAATTTTAGCAATGACATGAAGATGATAACATGACGTTGGTTATTTGTGCTCCAAACAAGAATACGGGTCTGTGATTTGCGTTCAGTCACTAATCGAAACAATTTTATCATAGTTTTTAAGGTATATCTTTAGTAAGAAAACTAAATTTTATCCTAGATTTGAATCATCATCTCACTTGGTCAGAAATGATAATTTTTGGATGCTCGAACGAAGGAGAAAACTAAATTATCTTTTTGTAACTCAGTTCAGAATTACATGGATTGTTCTGATCTAGTGTCCAAACCATTTTCATGTATACCTTCACCGACGACACGAATGGAGAACCGTGAACAACACCAATAACATGAGAAATTCTCCATTATGGATCCTATAATCACGTCAGTAAGGTAATGAAAGACCTAGACACATGTTATAAGTAGCTTTACGAATGCAATTGTAAAATCTTTTTGTTATGATTAGTATATATTCTTGTATTAATTTAGAATGATTCAAATTTCTTTTGTTTTTTTCTTTTATGTTTTCAGTTTTATTTTGTTATTAACTATTGAAGATTTTGTACATTGTAACTGGGGATTATGCCTGTTGTGTTCAATAATTTTCAATTCAGTTTAAAAAAGCAGGTATCAGAGTACCTTTATACGTGTCGAAGTGAGAAAAACTATTGGTCAGGTATTTTATGTGAGAAATATAAAACTATTATGAACGGAGGAATAGTATGTTAGTTATAGGTCTTCATAGTAAGCAAGGGTACTTTTCTGGTAGAAGTTTCTTCGAGAGTACGTCTCTTAAACTCTCAAATGGAGAAGCAAATGTCTAGGGGGGGGACAAATTCTAGGGGGGAGGGGCTCCGCGCCCCTTGAGTATGCCTGAATACAACACTGCGATACATGCATCTAAATTTGGGTGACTACTGTAAGGAGAAGTAATATAGGTAACTTCTGTACAAAGAATTTTTCTTCTGATTTAGCGGACTCCAAAAAAAATTAAAAAAAAATACGTTAGTGGATTTTAATTACGCTTTGTCCGTCTGTCTTTATTGCAGGCTAGCGCCTGAACTAATGCTAGTAGAGACAAACTGATTTCAGATTGGTGTTCAGAGACCTCGATGTACCTTACTATTTTCAATCTCGTGAGGCTACAGACTTTCTTTAGGGTAATTTTGCACTATATGCATTCAGTCTCTGAGGCATACTAGCGCCTAAACGAAAGCAGATAGAGTGAAACTGACTTCAGATTTGGGTCTAACACACATGTTCATTTTCAATCAGGTGACTCCACAATTCGTACGGTATTTCTTTACTATATGTACTCAAGATGGTTGTCATCGGGGTCGTCCTAAGTAAGTGTATACTTTAAGCCTAAACTGTTTTCGTGCCCTTTTTATCAGCCAGTCGGGGGCATTAATTTCCAAATAGCCCTTGCAGAAGTTAACAAAAGCACAATTACCCACTTTTCTTGTGTTGAGTACCGTTCTGAAATCTGAATATGAATGTAAATGCTTTTACTCTGTTCACAGAGGTTTTATTTATGTTTTAATCAAGAAGAAGAGAAAAGGTTTCAGAACTATAGTATAGTTTCTCGCACGGTTCTGTAGGTCACGGAAATTAGCATGTTAATCTGTCGTGTTTCTTTGTCAAAGAAAGTCATGTTGCTAATGCAGTGCACTGAATGAGAAGTGTTTTCTTCTAACAATAAACGTTTTGCATAAATCTGCTGTACAGCTCGTGGGTAAATTTTATATAGGATAAGTTGGGGTAAATGTAAGATACTTTTCAGAACTTTTTATTTCTGGAACGTTAATTTGTCTTGAAGACTTAAAAAGAGAAAGAAAAACAACTATTATATGTGAAATTGTGCTTGCAAGCTGCCCCTCTTACAATCATGTATGTATCCTAATCACTTTCCTTCAACAACACCAACTCAAATTTATAGAAAGTGAGACCTTCCTGAGATAACAACAAAATCCCTTTATCATTTTGTATCCAAACAAGAGTGTCTTTGACGGGGTAGATGTGAAAAAGTTACAGTTCAACACTGTTCATTCTTATCTCTTTTACTTTTATCAGCGTGGGTAGATTTTCAGTTTTTCAATTTGAGAAACAGTAAGTCACAGGTTACGTTTTAATAACTATAAATTTAGGCAAGAAAGGGTCGATATCGTATATCTAAAGAAATTCGAAGTCTTCTCACGCCACGTAAAAAAGGGTGGGTCTGTAGCCAGGAAGGTGCTATATTGTTTACGAGCCCACCTAAAATTACTTTTGTTTGTGTAAATGGGAACTAAAATAATGTATCCTCCCTCCTTCACACCAGTGCCTCGCTTTTGCAACTACAGTAGAAGTCCGATAGACCGGCATCCAACAGTCCGGAACGCCCGATTGTCCGGCACCATCCCAGTTTTTTTTTCTTCTGTAAACGCTTGTGAACGACATTGAAAGCGCTTGGCGCGGTTCGGAACCACTCGGAATTTTTTACTACGCGTCTGCTATTGTTAGATGCAATCAGCATTGTTCGGAATCAATCGGAAGCGTTCGTACTTTACTCAGGCCCGTATTTAGGTAAGTGCTATTCTGTGCTCGAGCACAGGGCGGCAAAATTTTGGATTTTTTTTTAAAGGTTCACAATAACTGTCAAGCCAAACGCAAGAACGACTTGCAAATTCAGCAGTTCTATGTATTGGGTCGGATATAACTAACAGGCTAAGTTTTGACGAAATAATCAATGACTTTACTCACAGTCAATCTAGACGAAAACCGTTCATTGTGTAAGCTGATAAATGAGTTTCTCTTGTGCGCGTGCAAGTAACCTAAAAACTGATGAAACAATGCAGACAGGTGAAAAAGAATTTCTTTGCAAATACTTTGAGAAGAGATATTTTTTATTTGAGTAACCTAAAACATGAGAAAACGCATGGAAAAGAATTTTCTTTGCAAATACTTTGGGAAGAGTTTTTTTATTCGAGAAACCTAAAACATATGAGAAAAGGAAACGCATACAGGAGAAAAACGTTCTTTTTTTTTTTTTCAAATAGACCTACTTTGGGAAGAGCTTTTTTATTTGAGTAATCTAACAACATGAGAAAACGCATACAGGAGAAAAACACTTTTTTTTTTTGCAAATACTTTGCGAAGAGTTTTTTTTTTATTCGAGAAACCTAAAACATGAGAAAAGAAAACGCATACACAGGAGAAAACAGTTTCTTTTCAAATACTTTTGGAAAGAGTTTCTTTCTCTTATTCGTTCGAGTACTTAAAAACATATGAAAGAATCCACACTCATTATCTAAACTAATATAATTTTTTACATATAAAGTTTTATAAAATGCTTTTTACTAAACTCGCTATAATCTTTAATTATGTGATAAATTCAAAATAAACAATGTCAAAAGCACTGCCGAGTTTTCTTAATTCCATATTTTAGTATTACAATGATAAGAGTAAATATTTAAGAAATTCAGTCATAATTCAAGTGAAATTATGAAATAAAATAATGACATAACGGTTGATTAAGAATTAATAGAATGCATTTTCTCCGGACAGACAGTAAATTAAAACCTACATGAATAAATTACATGCCAGTATTGAGAGAATGTGTCCCCAATGGATGAGTGGTTAAGCTCGTTGCCTTGTAATAAAGGGGTCCCGGGTTCGATTCCCGGTGGGGACGAAAGTGGTTCGGATCCCAAGTCAAGCTGTAGGTCCCGTCCTTATTACATCATCATCCCATGGAAGGCAATGGAAAACTAACACGGGTTCACCTTGCCCAGGGACCTTCGGGTCAAACACCTACCTTCGGGTAGAACACCATATCATAATCATCATTGAGAGAATTAGACCATTTAAAATTACGTTGTAACTTTTGTAACTTGTAATACTTAAACTGCTACTCAGCAAGAGCTGGTATGTTTGCAAAATCACGGCTTGTTTCCTTGTTTGAGACATAAGTTTGTGTGTGTGTGTGGGGGGGGGAATTATTTAGAGCACAGGGGCGCACAATATATAAATACGGGCCTGACTTTACTCGGCTGATACCACATACAGGTTCAGTTCATTGTTTTTGCTGTACGGCTTAGCCTATACCAGTGGTAAGAGGTACTCCCCGATAGTCCGGCATTTTCGGTAATCCGGCACCGGTCCGGTCCCGAACGTGCCGGACTATCGGACTTCTACTGTATAGCTTTTCTTTGCTAGTGAAAATTCGAGATTGGTGAAGCAAAGCGAGCAACATTGATTGCATTAGATGCATCCGTGACAAAGAAAGGGAAAATGAAAGAAGAAAAAAAGAACGGGAGAAGAAACAAGAAATGTGTTATGTTTGTCTCGTGATGGAATGACTTTACAATATGTGCAGATGGAGCGCACTTAAGTTTTCAGTTTCTGACCATCGTTTTTAAGCGATGAAACATTGGGTAACTAGCACCTCAACCAAGCAAGCAGAAAGAAACTGACTTCAGATATGGGTTCCGGGACCATGTTACCTTGAATCTGTTGAGGCTACAAGGTTTTGTTACGATATTTATTGACTATATCCCCCCAGTCTGGTGTCTCAACGATAGCAAATAAAGAGAAACTGACTTCAGATTTAATTGTGAGACCACTGATTTATTCAGCCCGTTTTCATTCTTGTGACGTCATAGCCTTTCCGCGTGACATTTACATAGAACTTGCACTTTTATGAAATTTTCCTCGGATTTTGACTTTTCTAAATCAAAAGAGTGGAATAATCACTCTTCTGAGAGCGGAAAAAGGGACCACTCTTTTTTAGAGCAGAATTTTCAGTCAAAAAGAGTGCTTTTCAACGAAACACTCTCGCTTTAGATAGAAAATGTGCTCCTTCTAGATGAAATTCCAATGCTTCTGGATGTAATTTTTTCTTTAAACTTGAAAGAGCAATTTCTAATCTTTTTAGAATAGTTTATAATGCATCAGGGCTGTTATTTAAGTTTGTTCTCCACCATTTGTTACTGCAAAGGTTATCGAAAGACGAAGCCATACGGTGTAATTTATCGCGCTACGTTTAGTTAAAAATGACAACGGAAAACCTGAAAACTTTTCTCAGTGGCAAAAATATACCAGAAAACGTCAGGAGTAACTAAGTATAAGGTATGTACAAGAAATCTTGGAACGTACTTATAAAGTACTTAATGAGACAATAGAAATCATTTCGAAGGCGCATTCCCATAGTTGGACGGCTGGCTCAGGGGTTAAAGCGTTGGATTGCTGGTCAGAAGGTAGTGGGTTCAAATCTTCTCGAAATTGAGTCTTTTTCTTTCATAAGTACATTGCAGTTTTTTCTTACTACTTATGAATAAATGTTTTTTTTTTACATTTTCAACATTTTACTGCGTCGTTTTCGTGTTGAGAAGATGAAATTTTTTATCTGAATAGATGGGAATTCAGTGAAACAATACCATGTCTACGTTCCCATCGAAATTTCTCATATTTCTTTTCGATAAAAATTCACTATAAAAGAGTGGGCCCTCTTTTCGCTCTCAAAAGATGAAAAATTCCGCTCAAATCGAGCGGAATTCTGTTTGCTCTTTGAATTCAGTGTGTACGCATATCAATGTTCAAATTGACGCTAAAATCCTGTTTACAGTACTTTTCCTACATGCTTTTCAGTACTTGTGTTTATTTCCTTCAGTTTGTACGTATTTTGCGAACGATTTTTTTTTTACCATGGCATTTTCATCGATTGGGGATCAATGAATGCAACTAGAATATCCCATCGGTTGGATGACATAATGACATCTTAATTTTATTAACTTTTCAGGAGAGAAGAAACTATATATATATATATATATATTCAGTACAGTAGTGGTACCCTGCTCTGCTATAACGAAATCATTAATCATTCTGTTTTTTTTACAAATTTACTCCCGGATTTGACAGCTCGCTAATTGTTTTTGCGACACAAAAACGTATTACGTAATTAAAATCCTACCCCTTTACCTCCTTTGGAAGAGAGAAACGCATTGGTCCTGAAATCTTGTTTCATCTTGTCGGAAAAAGAAGAACAGCAAATTAATAAGTTTTAAAAAATATATATATAGTGGGGTTGGCTTTGACGAGATACCTACAGGCGCAAAGAAATTAATTTTGTTAATGAAAAAAAGAAATGAGAAAGAAGATTGAGAGGGTAAAAAGAGAAATCTTTTATATTGCAAGATAAAGAACATAAATGAATATTTTAAAAAGAAAACATGAAATGCTTATTGGTAATGATGACAATGAGACATGAATGTAAGATATTTCAAGTACTTGTGAATATTAAGAAGATCTAGGAACATTGTATTGGCAGTAACATTGTTTGATGCAATTTTAGTTAGGGTTGATGCTTGATTGAAAGAATTATAAACACAGATTTTGCGTATTAAAATGTAATTTGACTAAACTTGTGCTGAAAAGCTTTCAAAGGCCTTAGTAAATTATAGAAAGAAAACGAACACGAAAAGAATCATTGAATATAAGTTGGTATTGAGATATGTAGAAATATAAACACTGATTTTGCATAATAAAATGTAATTTGACTGAATTTGCATAGAAAAGCTTCCGAAAGAGTTGATAAATTATAGAAAGGTAACGAATACAAAAGAATCATTGAATATAACTTGGTGTTGACATATACAAGAACTGACACAGAAACAAGAACCTATTGTACTGAATAAAATGTAATTTGACTAAATTTGCATAGAAAAGCTCCCGAAAGCGCTGATAAATTGCACAAATGTTGAATATAACTTGGTATTGACAAATACAAGAACTGACACAGAAACAAGAACCTATTGTACCGAATAAAATGTAATTTGATTAAATTTGCATAGAAAAGCTCCCGAAAGCCCTGGTAAATTGCACAGATGTTGAATATAAGTTGGTATTGAGATATACAGGAACTGACACAGAAACAAGAACCTACTGTACTGAATAAAATGTAATTTGACGGAAATAGTACTAAAAGCTCCCGAAAGCGTTGGTAAATTACAGAAAGATAGCATACATGAGCAAAATTATTGAATATCGTTGAGATATACAAAAAATGAGATAAAAGAACATGTGATATTACTGAATAAAATACAATTTGACTAAACTTGAACTGAAAACTTTCCGAAAGCGTGGGTAAATTTGAAAAAGTTTAGATGTAGGGCGTAAACCTCATGACGAAACGTGAATGTTGTATATAGTGGTTTTGAAGCTAGGAAACGCACTTATTCTGATTTTGCCTTTGATTTTTAAAAAGCCGCCATTTTATAACTAATATGGCCGACATAAAATTTATTTTGCACGTCGTTTGAGCTACAGAACTGAAATTTTATATGAAGACGTATTGTCATTATTAGATTGAAGAAATTTAAGAAAAGTTTTTATAAGTCGCCATTTTAAACAAATATGGCCGTGGAAATGATTTTTTGATAGAATACAGAGCCTAAGTGACTAGACCTAGAAACTTGAATCTTGGTAGAAACGATGATTACTGCAAAAGAATTACAAACATATTAGAAAATTGTACAAAAGTCGCCATTTTATAACTAATATGGCCGTTGAAAAGATTTTTTGAAAGAATACACAGCCTAAACGACTAGAACTAGAAACTTGAAACTTGATAAAAGCGTTGACTACTGGAAAAGAATTGCAAACATACGAGAAAATGGTACAAAAGTCGTCATTTTATAACTAATATGGCCGTCGAAAAGATTTTTTGAAAGAATACACAGTCTAAACGACCAGAACTAGAAACTTGAAACTTTTTAAAAGCGTTGACTACTGGAAAAGAATTGCAAACATACGAGAAAATTGTACAAAAGTCGTCATTTTATAACTAATATGGCCGTCGAAAAGATTTTTTGAAAGAATACACAGCCTAAACGACTAGAACTAGAAACTTGTTAAAAGCGTTGACTACTGGAAAAGAATTGCAAACATACGAGAAAATTGTACAAAAGTCGTCATCTTTAAACAAATATGGCCGCCGAAATGATGATTTGATAGAATACAGAGTCTAAGCGGCTAGAACTAGAAACTCGAAACTTGGTAGAAACGTTGATTACTGCAAGAGAATTGCAAACATATGAGAAAAGATTTTATGTCACCATCTTTAAAACAAATATGGCCGCCGAAATGATTTGTTGAAGGGATACACAGCCTAAACGACTAGAACTAAAAACTTGAAACTTGGTAGAAACGTTGACTACTGGAAAAGAATTACAGACATACGAGAAAATTGTACAAAAGTCGCCATCTTTAAACAAATATGGCCGCCGAAATTATTTTTTGAAGGAATACGCAGCCTAAACGGCTAAGTATAGAAACTTTAAACTTGGTAGAAACGTTGATCAGTACAAAAGAATTACGAAAATGTA
>JAGDQP010004358.1:0-31519 GCA_022664845.1 Lepisma saccharinum
ACACACACACACACACACACACACACACACACACACACACACACACACACACACACACACACACACACACACACGAGGTTTTAATTATGAAATTTTCACTGTGCTGCTACACACATAGATTCATAATAAAAAGTCCTTGCTATCGTACTTCAGATCTGAATTGCATCCTGCATACGAATGTAATGCAATCCCAGTGTTGTCAGACGAATAACTTTTCATGCCTAAAGAGCTATTGAAAATCTTGCGTTACCAATTCAGAATAAAAACAAGTAGGACATTATCCTGGGTTACTCGTTTTTGTGAAATGCTTTGTTAACATCACAGTAAGAATAATTTAGCAGTAAATGTTCCGTCTTCACAATTAACTACAAAATAGCTCCGGAAATGTTCTTAATTATACATGAATTACGAAATGTAAATTAAAGTCGAATTGCTACGTGTCAGGCCCCAAAAAGCCTTCAATAACCTAGAATTCGTCAGCTTTAAATAGAAAAATCATATCAGATAAATATTTGGTTGAACATAAATAAAAATCTAACCACTTTGTCACCTCGTAAACAGAAAAACATTCTGTTACACACCTACTAGGGCATGAAGTTTGGAAGGAAGAAAAAATAGCCAAAAAAGGTTCTCTCGGAAAATTTAAAACATCCATGAGGAAAACTCGGCGGGCCTCCGAACTACTTCCTTCAATTAGTAAACCAGCATTTTAAACTGAACGGAAGCCGTGAAACATAATATCAAACATCTGAATGTAGTACAAAAGTCAGTCCGCACCCTGACTTTCGTCCGACGTTACGGGAGGGTAACGAAGTGACAACACTGAGAAACCCTGGAGCCAAACTATTGACGATCATAGAGTGGCAGGGGAAGGAGCAGGTGTTATGTACAGATCTTTATCTGATATGAGGACATTTTGTTTTGCTTCCATTAGTACTCGGAGAGAGAGGGAGATTACTCGTCCTCTTACGATTACTACGGCTCTTATTAATTATTATTATATTAACAGTTTTTGAACGAAGTCCCTTTCTTCCAGAATCCAGTAACCGCAAGCATAATTCAAAATAAGCGTTTATTACTTGATAATATTAAATATCAGCACTATTAAATAGTGTATTACGGTTGACAATTTCATTTTTATTTTTTAAATTTAAAATACACAGCTTTGAAAAATAACAAAAGTACCAAAGCTTTGGCTGTATGAAAACACTTTTATTTGACGAAAGCCTCCCAACAGAATCAGGTACTTACATTTACAAAAACTCTCGATTATTGCAATACTTCACGCTTACATACTTACTTTTCACATAGATTTTTAAGCATTTTTCATACCATTCATCTGTGCACAAATGAGACCAGTTAGGCAGCTACATAAGAGATGAAATTAATTTTATGGGCGGTAACAGCACTATGGCTTACGCCCGTCCCGAGGCAGCTACATACAAGGACCTTTACGCAGCAGTGGATAGAAAAGGTTGAATATGATAATGATGATGACATACAAGGCACTGGACTTAATAAAAACACTTCATATATATATCTACCAGTGAAATACTAATTACAAAAATCCTGTATATTTGTAAATTTATATAATAGGGGAACTGGTACACAGTGAGACAATGCGATTTTCTCCGCTGCTTTCAGTTTCTAGCACTAGATGTTAGGCCAGGAGGTAAGTCCATCTGACGTCATTCCGTTGGGTAGGTGATAGTACGTCTGAAGTTAAAGGTAATTTCTACTTTTACTGACCTCTTTATCGAATTCTTTGAAAGCTACTTTGTCTTCTATCATCATGCCGGCCACCTTCATAACTTTTCTATTAGAGAAAAAATGATGGAGTACGGGTGTATCTTGTGACTGAAGGCGCCATTTTGTAGAACCCTATCAATGGTACACAGTGACACACTATCTAGTGGAACACAGTGTCTCAATGTGTACCATGTAGAAAGAAGACATAATTCGTAATTTTTAGAGCACTGATGGGCAAAGTACGGCTCGCAGGCTAGATCCGCCCTGCGCAAAGAATTTTAATAAAGACTATTGTCTTTGTTTTACATTACTTCACTTCGTTGTTTTATCGTTATATTTTCTTCCTATTTTATGCTTGAGTATGACATATCTTTCTAGACTCACTTCTTATTTGCTTAGCGTATTTATAATCGCTAAAATTATTTTTTGAAAACTTTACAATCTCAAATTTTGGGTGGAGATTTTAATTTCGTTCTAAGGGCCGCGATTTCGTTTAGATAGCACCTGGACTTGTGATCGAATCCAATTTAACCGTATTCACTCGGCACAAATTAAACTTTTACATATGGCAATTACTTTATACCTGAATTCATAGCTGAGATAAATCTGGAATATTTTGTTTTAGTCATTTTCACACAGAGCCAAATAAACATTGCAGAAAAAAAAAGTGTCTCACTGTGTACCACTCTCCCCTGCGTTTTAAAACTGTAATATAATAGAAACTGTCGCTGCTTTAGTATGTAGAGTTCGTATATACACTGTTATTAATGATATTTAAAATACAAAAGTAGTTATATATACTGTATTTCAGTAAGTTTGTAACTTACTTTTTCTTATTCTAAGCAATGTGACATAAAAAGTATTCTCAGACTATAGTCACAACTAATTCATACAAAGCACAAAAGGAAAAATACCTTTGTTGAATATTTTGCAGAGTAAAAGTCGAATTGTCAGAAACGAATGGGGTCTGACTAATTTCCTTTGTCTTTGATACTTAAAAGTAATAAAAGCAGAAACTAATCTCCTCTACTTGATGCTTACCAGCAATATAACCTATTATGAAATGGCAGAGATTTTCTTTACATGATATTTGGCTTGGAGTAGCTAGAAGCTATCCCTTCAATTATATAACATGTGAATGTCATTAAAAATTGTATTAAAGATAGCACTTATTTTATCCACGTTTCACTTAAATAAGTAATAACAGTCAACAAACACATTTCCATGAGAACAAAGTTATTGTTTACCTTGACAATCCTTATATTACCAAAGTACTCCCCTCAACAAATACCTAGATTTCCTGTTTCTTTGATCGTATGTGCATAATGAGTAATAAATATTCTGAAGATTTCCTAGTCATATAGCATACACTATCAACACATACCACTATTAAGATCTATTACACACATTTCCTTGTCATATAACATACATTATCAACACACAGCACCATATGCATATATTACACATACATGATGTTAACATTCTGCCTTCAAAATAGTTTATATTCAATATTTTGAGTCGACCATAGGTGAATTCTTACAACGTTTGTTTCACATTGTTTCGACACTTATCAATTCACTCCCCTCCTAAAAAATATTTGGAAACTTAACCTAACTCACAAAAATAAGCAGAAAGTACCATTCATACACAATACAAATTATACCTATCTCACTCACTTCTATACCAAATCTAATACAACCCAATCCTTGTTAATAAAATGACAATACCATTAGGAGTATTAAAATTTACACATAAAAACAATAAAAAATGAAAATGTTCTGATAAAAACAATATCATAGCATAAATAAGTCTTTGTGCAGCTTCAGAGACTCACTAATTGATCATTTATAATTCGTTATTTCAATGCCCTTCACACGGAAAGTATCTCTTAGGGTGTTTTCCCTCTTCGTGATCATCTTAACTGAATTTGTTTACTGTCCAATAAATGATTATCATTATTTGCCACCACTGCACTGATTTCTCGTCGCTGAAGAAACCAAATTCGTTGCTTTTGGTGTACGAACGCAACTAGTCTTTACGTGAACTGTTCTGTTTCTACCTCCACAATGTTTACTACTTTGCCAAGAATAAATTTCGGACATTGATTAAGTATGTTTTATAAGTAAACCCATGATCCAATATCAGGGATTTTAGATTCACATCCAACTGAATTTGAACGATCGAATCCTCTAATACATTATTATACATATTAAAGTTAGTGCGAGGATCCTACGCATATATTGTGCTGGAGATTTCCCATGCAAAAGAGGTGAGTTCGCAAATCTTATGGTTTTGTGCCAATTCACTTTGTTATATCCTTGTAATGGCCGTTTCATTAATAGCTTGATTTCCTGAACCTAACGATCCGCTACACCTGAACCTTTCCACAAATTACCACCATAAGTTTTGCACCATGTTTTAAATTTCCACGACACAAATGGTGGAAACAATTCTGGATAACCCATATAGTTACATACATTCTCTATTTTTCCAATGTTTTGTGAGCTCTTGTTCCTTTTGCGATACCAACCTGAATCCATCAGGAGAAACTGTCTACTATCAGCAAAGTCTTACACCCAGCAAAATAAAATAATCAGTATGTAACTTTTGAAAGGCCAAAAAGTAACTTATGAACTGATTGCAATATTTCAGTGCGAAATATCAAAGGTACAATTAATTTATTTCCTAAAAATAAACAATTGTCTGCCTGTTTACTAAAATATAATTGATATGTTTTCGTACTTAAATTTGCGGGCTAATCATCCCGGGTCCATAATATTTCGTAATACCTCTTAATAATTTATTTCATCTGGGTAGGTAATTAAGAAGAAATACAACATAAATTAAACCCTAGATTACCAATAGTTTTTGGTAAATGTGATATTTTCTGGTTTGCCCTGTTATCATTGTTACAATCTTTTAAAAAAGCTTCTTCCACGTCGTATCTGCCCCAAGCTTAGCTTAAACATCATTCAACACAATAGAAGGAAGTTTTGGGTGTCCCCGACCTCAAACACCCCAGTTTAAAAATTCAACTTGTAGAAATGCCTTTATTATTTCAAATCTACACGCCTGCATTGATTTACACTAAATATGATATACGTATTTAGGTACTGGGACCGTAGTTTGTCAGGTCCAAGCACTTACTTGGACCTGACAGTAAGTGACAATAAGTTTGTCAGCGTTGCCACCCTACTTTAAAATTCGATTTTTCAAATGGCTCCCATACTGTTACGTGTTGATAGCTATTCCTATACTTTCAAAAAAGCACGGACGTGGCTCGTTATCATATCCTTTGAAATAATAGTTCTCAGAGCCCTATTGCAACAGACCCATTAAAGAGTCTATATGTAGTTGCTTGTTTACAAGAGTATTCATTATGCGTTTATACAACTCTTTTTAAATATACATATAACAAAATATTTTTTGTTACACTGTCTGTATCTGTATATATTTTCACAGTATGGGGCAAGCCCGGAGCAATGCCCAGTGTTTTTATAGTGAAACACAATGTACTAGTGGGGCCGCGGTGGCTCAATTGGTAGAGCTCTCACCTCTGGCACTAGGGGTCGTCGGATCGATCCCTGCTCACGCAATGTGGGCTTTGTGCTGGACAACACTGTGCGCGTTGGTTTTTTGGGGGGGTTCTCCCATTTCCTTCATTTCATCTCATCATCATCCATCCGGCCTGAGCCAAAGTTGCCTGAAAGACTTAAAAAAATATTCAAATTCAAAAACAGTGTACTAGTAAACCCAAACATATCTGCCCTCGAATAGAAGCAGGTTATTTCCCGGGATTTTGAGCTAAAGATAATTGATTTTTGCGGACGGTAATTATGATCAAAAATAGATCTCTTCCTTGAATAATGCCGTAATTAGAAATTAATCTATTGTATATACGTGATAAGAGTATATTTCGGTAAGAATTCATAGTTTTTCAGTTTATAGTAAAGATGTCTCGTAAGTTGTATTCTAGGAAGTTCAATACTTCCTATAATTGAAAATATTTCTTCAGCTCCCTGGAGATGTATTAGTATTTTAATACAAACTATACCAAATAACTTCAGTCCATATGCCTTTAGTTAATTCCTAATGTTAGTCAGGGTGAAGATGTAGGAAGTATAGCAATGTGGCAGTGAATGCATAAATAATCCCATCATTTGCCTCGTAAGTCTGCAGGAAAACAAAGGAACGTTAATTTCGGTTGAATGTATGAAAGCTTAACTCCAATCCTACTGATTACTAGGGGCTATCGTAAAGTTTTAATTCTCGCCCGAAAGTTATTGAGCTATGTGTATGAAATTTTGCCAGTGTATTTACTGGTCCTTATGTACATGACGGAGAAAAAATGACCTCTTTGTGTTCTTTCTTGACCTTCCGCGGGCCGTCATTGTAGAAGTCTGTAGATTGCGTTGAAAACCACGGTCCCGCTAGTTGAATGACATCATTTTTGTCGTTAATTCGCCGATCCCGCAATGCTGTTTTTATCTCTGGGAACAACAAAAAGCTACTTATGGCAAGATCGGGAGAAGATAGAAAAAAACTGCAAGATTTCAAAGCCACAGTACCTTGATTTCTCAACCGCGACTTGACTAGGCTGGTGCATTGTCCGTCTGGTGAACCCACCATGCAGTCACCCTAGACATGACTAGTTGGTCGTGAATCATTTTCTACACACTACCATAACCAAGTCCAGTTTCCTTGACGATCATTGGGATGGTTGCTCGCTGGTCTTCCAGGAGAAATCTATCATTTCCTTCATTGTGGCCGCATCGTCCGCGCGAGATGATCTTCCAGTCCTTGGCTCATCTGTGACGGATATGTGGCCAGTTTGGAAATTACTTTTCCACCTCAAAACATTGTCACGGGACGGGAAATTATTCCCATAAACAGCCATCATTTCACCATGAACTTGCCCGGCACTGTTCACCTTCAAATGCAGGAATTCTATTTCGCTGTGAGTCTCCATCTTACAGATTACTGACATCTAGTACAACGTATAAAGGAACGAAAGGACACAAGGAGTTAATTTTTCCTCCATCATGTACATAAGGGCCACTAAATACACTGACAAAATTTCATACACATAGCTCAATAACTTCCGGGCGAGAATTAAAACTTACGATACCCCTCGTGTGGATTTTAACAGCTAAAGGCAAATCGTGACGGGCCGTAGTCCACAGTTAGCTCATATTAAAATGAAGTTTACCAATGAAACAAACAGAACTACTTAGGAGTAACCGTTCTTTTCGTGTGTTCTTGATAAGAATCGGACAGTCTCAAATAAGGAAAATAAAACGACAGGAAAAATAATTTTCTCAACGAGTGTCTGTGGCTACAAAAACCCTATTAGCTTCGTACAAAGTAACTTATCGTGTGGTACGTTGCAAGAAACCCCATACCATAGCTGAAGAACTGATTTTCCTAGCAGTATTATGATTGGTGAATTTGTTGTTAAAATCAACTGAGAAGTTTGCCTTTGTCTTATAGCAAGATCAGCTGTGGAATAGCTGACTCGGCTGTTGATATAAAGGAGTTGATCCAACAGCTTAGGGTGAAGAAATTTGTAATCCCATTAGGTGGAGCAATTGATAGTGACAGAGATTCATAGACGAAACCAATAATTTCATAAAGAAAACAAACTGAACTGGTGCCAATGTGTTAGAATATACTGTATAGATAGTGCTCGATGCATGTTAGGATGTTACCAAGGGCTGCAACCTTTCATCTCTGAGAAAGCTTCTCATGCACTGTGGACCCACTGCATTATTCACAGGGCTTACACGATGTACTGTCACTAGCAATAACAGAAGGGAATTACATCAAAAGTAGGGGCCGAAAATCCAGATTAGTTTTAAAAAAATGAGTGTTGACATGGAAGCTGAGCAAATCTCTTCTATATAATTGCAACTCGCTTTGGTTGTCCCGTGTTTTTCAACTGAGACAGAAACTGCAGTCGTAACTTGCAGAAAAAATCATGCCTGTGCTGAAAACTTCATCGATAGTGCCTTTGTCACCAATTTGGAAAAGCGTTCTGATATTTACCAAACATTAAATGTTCTGAATGTTTCTCTACACGGAAATGAGAACCAAGCTGTCTGCCTTCTAAATGAAGCTGCTGCTTAGGAAGAGAAAAATTGAAGATGAAAACGTTAGTGATTATTCATGCTTTTAGAAGAAACAGAACTTCAATTAAATGAAGAAATCAAATCTGTGTTTGTGGAGTACTTCATCACAACCTCGTGTCCAATTAAAAAAAAAAGTATTATCCACAGCACAACTGGAACATTGATTTATTCAATTCAGACCCTCCACCAAATTGCACCTGAGCAGTTTATTGATCGTTCCTCAGGCAACACAGTGAAGGCTATGTTCCTTTCTTCAACACTGCTACATTTTGGAGATCCGTAAACAATGAGTAACAACGTTTTATCTGTGTGAACCTGGATTATCAACCATGATGGGTGATCAAGTCAACATAGAGATCAAGCACGAATCTCCAGAATGAGATGTGATTTGTCATTTCCAATTATGTTCCCAGATTCGATCAACTGTATGGCGCCAAGAAAGTTCATACATTTCACTGTGTTGGCTGGACATTATCCCTGTTCACTTTAATCACACATTACATTTTCATTTGCTTGTATGTGTACCGACAGTAAATAAACACATGACAGAGAATTTTGTATTTGTCTTTCATAGTCACATACAGATAAAAACAACAAAGGAGGCGTGTGCAGATTTTGGCAGTTCAGTTGAACCACGACCAATATGCTGTTGAAAAAACTAAACGGAGAACAGGAAAGTCCAAAAGGAAGTCTCTGCATTTGTAATAGACCCCACTGTGTATTGACAGCAATTTCTTGGTGCTTCATCCATCAGTAATTGCTGATACGCTTGATTTTGTTAATTCATTTCATTTTTATTATTATAGCTATCTGGGTTCGGAATAATTGTAAGTACTTGAGCATGGTCGTATATCAAAACAATCTAACCTAAAGCAAATTAATAGCATCTGTCTTAAAGCATTAGGCAAATACTCTTGATACAATGGACATTTCCGGTAGTATTTTTTATTGCAATAAAAAATTCTTCTATTAAAGCAGACTACGGAAAACATTTTCTTTTCTTTCTGTGATGAATCTATCAAGAGTTATAAAGACTTGCTTCAAAAGCGTCTCAGCCTTGCGCTTAATCGGGCGCCGCCATGTTATGACGTAATCAGTCTTCCGACTCCTTGTCATTGACATACAGATGGTATTTGATTTGTTAGTATTGTTAAAAAGAGATCGCAAAAATGGATCGAAAGAAATAGTATAATTGCTGAATAGCGTTTCTGTATGCCTTAACACGTCATTTAGTTCGTTTTATTCATTTAAAATTGATTTTTACTTTTAATACTTTTTAAGATATTGATATATTTTGGTAGCTTCAACACTAATTTATAGCAGCTCTTTTTTCATGATTAAATCATAAGATATCTTCTAATAATGCTCTTTAGAACTCTTGCATTTAAAAAGAATTACCTCTTTTTTCTGTAAAAAATGTGGGTTTTTACATCCGACAATCGTATACTTTTTTAATGAATGCTAGTGAAGTATTTTTCAAGAACTTAAAAGCACATGAATTAATAGTGTTCGTTACTGCCATCTGTTAACAATTTAACGTACTTGTAGCCCGTGAATATATTGAATAGTTTTAATATGTCATTGTATAAAATAATAATAAAAGCATGTAAGAAACAAAAAAGTAAATTGAAACTTTTACATTGAAATTTCTCTTGCGTTTTGTGAAGTAAAATAAAACACGGCCTTTGATAGGATTCGAACAGCTTTAGGTGAAAGTATAAAAAATTAAAAGTTGCATGCGCTAACCAACTGAGCTAAATTGACAAGACGTCAACAGTTCGTAGCGATAAGAAGAGCATTGCAAGTTAAGACTGCTCCCTGTCTATATTTCGAGCAATTTCAGTTATTAAGAACATGTTTTGGTGTTTAAACTTATTGAAGTGTGTTTTGCAGATTTGTACATTAATTATTCGTTAAGTGATGATGTGAATGTTCTTTCTCTTTCTCGTTTTTTCGTCTTCAAACTTCTGAATAAGAAACGTAACATAGGGAGGAGCATATAGCTTCGGAAATAGTACGGACTGATTACGTAAACCAATCAGAGGATGATTTTCGTTGTATGACGTAGGAGATTAAATTCTCAGTATTTCATGCTATATTTCTACGTAACGGAAAACCGTAGCGCTGAAATTAAAAAAAACATCATATGTTATTTAATCCGATGTACACAAACAAATTGTAAAATATATAAGGACGGGGAAAACGGAAATGTCCATTGGAACATTTTATTAGATATTGTGTACGCATCTGCATTTCAATATTGCTGTATTGACAACAATGTCAACATACTCATTTCATATGACAGTTATAATATCTTGTCTTAAATTTCCATACATTTGTTATATTTGAAAATATCAATGATCTAATATACTTTACATATATTCCAGTAACTGCATTACATGACCAAATAGGCGTATTGGTAATTTCCCAATATCGTATCACCACCGAAGATTACAAGACCAAGCAACAATATATATCCGTAAAAGTGAAGTAAGAAAAACCAAAGCAACGTAAATGCAATATTGTCACATGTCACCATCATAAATTGGATCGCGATTACTGAATCACAAACTATTTACGAATATTTTCTTACAGATTGTTATGGGTCAGTTTGATCTATTAACAGATTTAAATCAAGCACTACATATGTGTCAGCACCCTGCAACTTATGCAACATTTCTTCCAACACTGGTAATAATGGATCAAACATTTTATGCGAGCATATATTTACCGTCACTTCGTAATCGACATAAATTCCAATTTCACAACTTTTCTTGGGCACTATTACTATAGGAGTTGTCCATTCAAAATATAAAACTGGTTTTAATATCTGCTGTTGCTGTAATTTTTCTATTGCCGACTTGCTTCACTTTGTTTTCCAAACTAAATGTAACTTTATATAAGCTTTTCTAAAATTAGGTATTGCATTCTTTGCTAATCGTATCTGCACTTCATAATCATGCACTGGCATTTGAACATTATTATTATTATTAAAAAAAAAAAAAAAAAATCAGCATATCTTACAGTTAACATTTTAATGAACTTATTCTAATCACTGTCAGTTTCTCCAATGTTGTTAAAGGGGTGTCATTTACTTACTTATTATTAATCACGGTTCCCACTCATTTGCCAAGATCAAATTCCCTGACTTTTCCAGGACACTACTCAGAAATTTCCAGGTACACCATTTTGTAGATATATAATTCCATGGGAAAATAAAGATACATCAAAATATTTCACTGTATTCTTTTCTTAAATTGCTTCATGGTTGGCCCATTAGCCTCCAAGTCATTTCAAAAACGATCTAACATTAAATGCCTGCTGTAGCTAAATGAAATTCAAACAATAAGCTATCAAATTCCCTGACTTTTCCAGGTTTTCAGACAATTTAGTGAAATTCTCTGACTTTTCCAGGATTTTTTAGTGTTAAGTTGGATTCCCTGACTATTCCAAGTTTTCCAGGTGAGTGGGAACCCTGTTAATGCCTGTTCTACCTAGGATTACCTACTTTATTGGACCTTATAATGATGATAACCACCGGCCTTACAGACAGATAGGTCTTGAGCCTGCCCCAACGCTATCTGTCTGCGCTTGGTGGAACTGTGTCCACCTCGGTGACGGCAGTGTGGTCAGCTCTGCGCGTCATCTAGCCACGAATAGGCGGCGTATTAGGGGCTTTCTAGACCGAGTGGCCGTCATGTCTTTATTCACATGACTGCCCAGTTTTCCTCACGACGCTGGGTGGACGCCGAAAAGTGGAACTCCAGCCGGGAATTGAACCCGGGACTACGCAGACATGAGTCCAACGCTCTAACCACTAGACTATGGAGCCCCCTTTATTGGACCTTGCACAACAAAAAATTGTAAATCTGCCTAAACACTATCTAATATACATGGGAGACTAGTTATTCCCACAACATTTAACTGTTTGCCGTTAGAAGTACACAGTTCTCGAGATGATACCTGTAACCCAATATCCCCAGCTATGGTGTTAGCTTCTTATGCGAAAGTACGTTCGTACATGTACCACAAGCATATCAATTATATCATTCGTTTTAGGCATGGTGTATTATCTAACTGCACAATGGTTCCTATGACCTCATTACCCACCTTATCTGTATTTACACCGCTTAAAATATTCACGTTGTTGTGAATTTCCCACTGTCTTTTGTACTCATTGTTAGTTCCATTACTACATGTTGCAATTTTTGCAATCATAGGATTGAGTTGCTCCGTATCTGTTTTAACTTCATACTTTTGTTTTCCTCGTTCACTCATTTATTTCCTCTGCCAAAGTGCTCCTGATTCTTAAAGTAATACAAGCAGAAACTAATTTCCTCTACTTGATATCTGCCAGCCATATGAAATGACCGAGATTTTCTTTAAGTGATATTTGGCTGAGGGTAGCTGGAAGCTACCCCTTCAATTATATAACAAATGCGAATGTCATTACACATTCAATAAAAGATGGATAGCACTCATTTTATGCATGTTTCACTGAGTAATAACAGTCAATAAATACGACATTTGCATCAAAAAAATAGTTGTTTACCTTGACAACCTTTACACTACCAAAGTACTCCCATCAACAAATACCTAGATTTCACTCCAAGCAAAGAGAGTTTTCATGTGAATTTCTAGTTTTTAGTCCATCTTGACTCTCTCCATATTTATCAGACAGTTAACGGACGAAACGGATGAAGTGTTACGTTGACTTCTAAGATAAGGTTGATGGTAGGTAGTGAAAGACTGTTGAACAGGTGGAATGCGATTGTAAAATTGACGTGTTCGTGGTCTTAGGTGGGTCCATAAGAAGAAGCTGTGGATGCTGACGTTGGTCCACTCATTTTCTCGAAGTATCCGAGAGCTACTTTCATTACATCCATCCTGAACTGTATTTTCTGTTGCAACGAAAAAGGTTTAATTAATGGAAGCAAAGATCGAAAGAAATCCATGTCGTCACAGCTAAACTCGTCTGTCCTAAGGCGTTTCTCTCTTTGGTAACTGTCAATGTAGTCTTCAATGTTCTGTTCCAACTTTCTTCTCCTGTGCAACGCACTAGTAGAACACTCCCGAGTTTTCGCTTCCTCCACCGGTTCATTGTTGTCGTGGTTCCCGTCAGAGGAAGCGCCACCATACTCTATATCTTGACCACCTTCCCGATCTTCGTCCTTTTCATCTCCTTCTGGTTCTGCAGAAGACTCTGTACCATATGATTGTGTTACTGCCGTCAGGAACTCCAGACGTTTTGCATAAACGTACGTTTTCACCTCTTTCCGGCCTGATTTGGTTCTCTTCCATCTGAGACTGCGAACATAAGAATCTCGGATATGTTTCCACTTCTCCTGTAGTTTCTTAACTAAAAAGAAAGAAAATAAATAATACTAGAAAAGGGAAAAAACTTTCAAAGCAAATCAGAAAACTGTAAAAAAAAATATCTAAAAAAGGAAACCCTGAAAATATTTACGAACAAGATAGTAATTTATTTATAGCCGAGTTTGAGGCTCCGTCTTTTCGTTTAGCGTTGATTATTCAAATTTCAGTGATAGTTGACAGAAAATAGCTTCCACGAACTAATGACCGTTTCGTACTTCAATAGTGAGTACTACTGGTTTTAATGAAATGCTAGTAATAACTTCATCACTGCGAATTTTAATTTTAATTTAGTTATGCCCGTCAGGCATCTCATGCTCAGACCGTTCACATACATCTGGAAAAGAAATAGTCTCCAAGTCTCTGTACACAATAATGAGCATTTCCTTAAGAATAATTGTACTTGTTTACCAGCAATGAAATCTCAATAATCGACGTAGAATGAAAAGGGCGGGATAACCTACTATTTGACCCTTAAGGTATCCTGTACTTCCAAAGCATCAAATCCAGAACTTTTTTTTTCTACAGACGAGAGTGATACCATTGTTCAGAGCCTCTGGATATAAGTTAGTAGCAAATACATTTTAAAAGTAATTTATAATTTTATCTACAAAGACAACCAATAAAGTTATGTTGAATTTTCATGCAGTCGAACTGAACGCGCTACCCACAGCGTTCGTTCAGAGATGAGATGATAACAAGAAGGTAGCCGGTGTTAACGAGTGTTTCCTCTCGTAACTGACTGATAGTGATGTGACCACAGTTAAACAGGGACGTCAATGAAAGAGCATGCCAAACATGGAAACCATAAACAGCGTTATAGAAGCCAGTGTGCTGTATGAGTTTAAACAGGGAACGAACGCTATTGCAGCGGGAACTATGCCACGCGTATACTGCTGGATTGAGCTATTTGGGGGCTCTAGTCAATGATTCTGTTAAGGCCCATGTTACCTAGGTTAGGTTAGGTCCCGACCCCCTTCATCTGGCTCTGCATTCATTTAGTAGGGATGTGATAAATGAACGAACAATACTACGGTCGTTTAACAAATTTAAGGACGGCGAAAAATTCCTCTTGGGCGCACCACGAACAAGATGACCACAAGTCATAGACAACGAGGCACTCAAAGAGGCTATTGAGGCCGGTAATAGCCAAATATGTGAAGCATTGGGAAAAACATTCGACAGCACCTCAATCAACGTGAGAAATGGTTTAACGTGGAACAATGGGTCCTACGTGAGTTGACTACAGTCCAGAAAGCGACACGAGCAAATGCCTGTGTTTCCTTAGAGTCTCGTCTGGGAAAAGATCCGTTTCTGGACGGACTAATGACCTGTGATAAGAAATGAGTTTTGAAGCATATTCTACGGTGCAGTCATCATCGGTTAATACCACATAAAGTCAATCCTAAACCACTACTGCACCAACAGAAGATTATACTTTGTGCTTGATGGACTGCTCGCGTTATTGTGCATCGCGATTTCTGTCACCTGCCCAGGCAATCAATGCAATTGTGTACTCGCAGCAATTAGAAGGTGTGCATAAACTAAAAACCATGGGACACGCGCCTGTGAATCGCTGAAGTGTGATTTTGTTACAGTACAACGAGATGTCACCCGTGATACAAAGTCCAACTTGGTTGGGAATCATTAATGTATCCCCCATACTCCCCTAATACTGCACCTTCGAATTACTATTTTGTGTATTCATTAGACAACCACGTGCGGGGACGACGGTTCTGAACCCTCGACGAGATGATACACGTACTGGACGACTTCTTTGGTTCATGTTCAGTTGAGTTCTTTCAGCGTGGGATTAAATAGTCTTCCCCAGCGTTGGTGACAGGACATTGCTACTACTTCTGATTTTCCAGGTACGCCTTACTTCATGTAATCGCGCGGTTTTTTGTAGAATAAAATTCGAACAGAACTTTACTAGTTACCTTGTAGTTACTTTCCTTGGAAATATTTTTTACTAACAAATAATTTTAAATGAACTTAATACAACTGGAAGTGGTTACACCTCGAATATAATTTTCCTAGCACTCACACTAACTATATATATGTACATGAGAATGTTTCTTAAGCTTGCAGGTACGTAAGTCCTGGCTGTAACCTACACAGACTTTCATTACATGTTCCTGATTGGAGTTACAACCGCAAGTTTGATTGTCCGAAATACCTGTCGTGTTCTATGAATTTCATTATGCAATGACGTTTTCCCAGTTTTCCAAGAAGTTTCAGCAAAATACTGCCGAAGGCTTTAAGAAAAACGCCCCCATTCCTCATTGTTTGGAAGCTATCGACGGAAAACATGTGCGTATCAAACCACAACATTCAGGATCACTTGAGTTACAATTTTTATAAAAACTTTTTTTCTGTTGTTCTGTTGGATAGCAACTATCGTTTTTTGTACGTTGACGTTGGTGCATAAGGAAAAGACTCTGAATATGCAATATTAAAAAAAAAAAAACTTTTTGCAGAGCTTTGGGAAAAGGATCTTTGAATATTCAGAAAAACCGGAGAAATTGATGCCTTTCTTTTTGTGGAATTTGTCAAAATGATGCGGCTCTACCCAGGAAATAACTTGACTAGAAAGCGAAGGATATTTCATTATTGACTTCACACAGCTCGAAGATATAAGGAGTGCGCATTTGGAATTCTCACCAACAAATGGAGGGAATTTTATAAAGCGATAAAATTACAGCATTGTAGCTATAATAAAACCTTGTTGTGCATTCGTGAGAGATGGTGCGCGCTTTCAGAACACTTTACACATCAATGGTTTACATGAACAATGTACTTTGAAGCAGGGCAGAAAACCAACATATCCTCAGAGAGACACTTTTGCAAACTTCTTTCACAGCTCTGCAGGTTTAGTTCCCTGACAAGAAAACAAGATATGAACACACTTTGGATCTACGCACAGTAGTTTTTACATTGTTCATTTGATTAAATTTATTTTATATGTCTTCTAATTTCAATTGGATGTAAGCGGTTTGACATATTTCATATTTCAATAAATTATACGAGGGGGGATGGAAAAGTAATGCCTCCTGTGTCACAAAAAATGTATTAATGAACATAGAACAAGAAAAGCTATTGCAGATCATAGCGTGAACTGTCCTCTACAGAAACCTACCCTTCAATATAGCATCCATGAATTTGAACACATGTACGCCATCTTTGAACCCAGGCGTCAAAATCATTTTGGAAAAAATCAGGAGGTTGATTTTTGACCCATGATTTGACAGCTGTTTTAACGTCATCCAAATCATTGAATCGGAAACCACGTAGGTGTTCTTTTAAATGGTCAAACAGATACAAGTCAGAAAGGGCCAAATCAGGGCTGTAGGGTGGGTGAGGCACAACTGACCAGCCCATTTTCGCAATCACCTGATTTGTGAAAAATGACGTGTGTGGGCGTGCATTATCGTGATGGAATGAATGTCTTTCAGTGGTCTCCTTTTTAGTATTGCTTCCTTAAGTTTCCTAAGTGTGTTTTCGAGATGCTCAATGCATCAGCAACACAATCAACAATTCCTCAGCACGTTCTCCATTTGCATCTGTGATCGATGTTGTCGACCGGCCGGTTCTTGGTTTATCTGCGATTTCTGTTTCTCCGTTGCTAAACTTCTTCACCCAACGCCGCACATTGCTAATGTCCATTACCGCATCCCCATAAACATTTTTCAAGCGATTATGGATTTCCTTAGGTGGATAACCTTTTTTTCGCCAAAAATTTGATGACGACTCTTTCTTTTAGCTTCAGATCCATGGTTCTAATTACTCAATCTGTACAAAAACCCGTACATTAGTAGAGTAAGGTTATATCTATAATATCATGCATAGATAAGTCAGTAGCTGTAATAGAAAAAAATATATAATGAGGGAGGCTTTACTTTTTGATCCCCCCTCGTATATATGGTGAGTCGCATTATAGTCATGCAGTAAAGTGAGGTAGAAGAGCTGACTGATTGATAAGAAGTCAAGAAAAATTTCCAGTGCACGAGGGAGAAAATCGCATTTTACTTTATATTATCAGGACAAGCAGAAATTTGTTCAGGTTGCCACCAAACTGTCGATATTAAAAAAAAAACTGCTACCTAATTATGCAGTGTTACACTTCATTCTACTCATGAACTCAAAATGTTATATATACTTTGATAAAAGCAAGATTTCTGTACAGGAAGCATAGTACCTTGGTCCTTAGATTGGTTAGGGATGCATCCGTGAATGAGTACCCCTGAATTAAAGTATTAGTAAATAGGTTTCTTATAGTTTGTAAAATTGTTGTAAATTAATTGTATTTATATAAAAACCAGCATATGATGTGCAAAATAACTTCATGTGGCAAATTTTAACATCTATAGTAGGAATTTGTTTGTCACTTGGCAACACTGTCCCCTGTGCGATCCGCATGCGTTGTGCACCTCAGAGCGCCAGGCATGTGAACACTGCGAGAAAAGCCTCCCGTGTCCTGGCCGGGATTTGAACCCGGGCCGCCCGATTCGTAGTCAGACGCGCTACCACCTGAGCCACGGCGACTGCCAAAAGTGAAACTTAATGTTGCTAGAGTTACCTAAACGTTCTATGATTTGTACATTATTCGTTAACATTTGACGACACTTTTATATTACGTATTACAAAACAAAGAAAAACTAGACACGGTTCTATTAAAGATTCATCGGTAGCATCTTATTTTTTTAACAACACGGTAAAATAGTAGAATTAGGAAGGAAACAATACAACTATGGCCTGGTACAACTGAAAAAGAACAGGGAATTTAAGTCAAAGCCTGGGAGTCGAACATGCAGCTCTCAATGGGCGACTAAAGTCCTGATGTCACATTCAGTTGGTTGCCACAGCAACGGCGGAGGCCTAGTCTGAACAAAATTAATTTTGATAGCAGAAAGGTAGAAAATCAGTGCTGTTAATATTTTTTTGAATTCGGTGACGAAACGGAACTGATTGAAAGAATAGGAGTCCAATCATATAAAATGTAAAACTATCCTCTGTGCGATACGCACGCACCGTGAACAGCGCATGGGGGATGTGGAGGTAGCGTTCCACATTTTCTTGACCTACGGTACTAAGTGAGGTGGGGTCCAACGCTCGACCGCCTTTACCTTCCCAAGGTGCACAAGAGTACCAAAGACACTCCGGTACTCAATTTGATAGAGTGCACCTCAGAGCGCCAGGCATTGCGACAAAAGTCTCCAGTCCTGGCCGGGATTTGAACCCGGGCCGCCCGATTCATAGTCAGACGCGCTACCGCCTGAGCCACGGCGACTCATAGGCCAATCATGTACTTTTGCTTACATATAACCGTGATGTGATGCACATTCAAGGGAAAGTGAAAGTACCTATGGACAATAAGTAACTTGAAGTGAGTAGCTAATTTTTATTCCGGAAATTTGTCTTTATAAAACACACAGTAAGGTACTATCACCTTTTCAAAATCTTGATTTATACTATTCCTAGTATACCTGCAATATCAATTTACGCCACTGTACATAGGGTACAAGGGTTTCGTCTTATCACTAGTATGTATCTTGTTGACAGTGTGTCCTTAACTATAACCGAATTAGCAACTTCACTTTATGCTTCCGAGGTATAATTACGTTTTTTTTTTGTTTGTTTTTTAAATCAAGACCTCAGGAAACAAGGATGAATTATCCTTAGAATCATATCATAGCTTTCAATGGCATTCCGTGAAATTTGTTTATTACGTAATTGGCTCCTTCCACTTCCTTTTCTAGTTTCAGTTCTTTGCAAACAGAGAAAACAACACTGGCCTCTTTCACTGTAATAATCAATCTGCCACAAAGAACAAAACCATAATGAATTGTTGAATATCGAAGGAACACCACAAACCTACTGCTAAACACTGTTTAGACTGTAACATGGCGGGTTACCATGGCGACCTACCGGATGTGACTTAAGACTTTGGTCACCCCTTGCAAAGGGAGCCCTCAACCATTGATACAATAATAATTTTTAATGTTAATCTAAAGCAACGATCTTCAACAAAAGATAGCAGCACTACCTCAGTATATATCCAATGTATTTTTATTCTTGCACGAAATTTATAGCTGCCCCTACAAATTCAAGGCTAGAGAGTTCAAACTTTTAGGGATGAAGTTATAACCAATTCAAGAGTTCGATCAATGCCGATTTTTTATTTTCTTTTTCGTGCATTGTTGAAAGAGCTTCATTGTTATAGGTTTTGATATTCACAACAACAATCAAGCGATTTTGACAATGAACAAAAACGAAAGTAAAAAAATTGGCATTGATCCTTTAACACTCATATATCTAGACCTTTCACAGATACACAATTAAAATCGCCTTGGCTTTCTCAATTCCCAACCATCAGACAAGTCACAGTCTTATTTATCCGATTAAGATCTCAACACATTACTCCCACAAAAAGCAACTCCACAAGATCAAATTATCTGAAACTCCGTCCGCAGTTGCGAAAACAACCTTTTCTTTGAAGACATAAATCGTATCCTATTTGAATGCAAACAATATGAAGATCATAGAAAAGCTCTTTACTCAGTCCTATTAAAACTGAAAATTATCCAGCCTATGTCAAACAAATTTATTGATTGCTAATCCTAACAAAAAAAAATCCCTTTCGGCAGGCCTACAGGCTGAGGTAGATCTCGAAGTGTTTTTGATTTTCAAAAATTCAATCTCGCCTTATATGAGCGCTATCGAGAAACTAGTTTTTGATTTATAGATTAATCATCGAGAGCTTTTCAACGATACCCCACAAGACGTGGTTTTAAAAATATCGAGTTTCCACCCCCACTAACCCCTGAATCATTGGTGTCACCGTAAACTTCATAGGAAGTACTATAATTTATGCAGACAAAGTTTCCCTCTAAACTCCATACAGGCTGATATATAATTTTTTCAAAATTTCAACCCCCTCCTCCCCTGACCACCCCCCTGGGCCAATTTTGCTCATTAACGAACTTAGCCGAATCCCACAATATTATTACATAGAATATTTCTCGTCTGAACCCCCACCCCCACATCTCAAAAAAAAAACAAAAAAAAACATGGGAATTCATACTTTCATTATTACAAAACAAACAATTAATTATAAAAATGTAAATAATTGTCAGTTCATCAGTATCTGTATCCAACTATTGTATACATAAACCATTAATTAAGGAGAAAATCCTTTTTTGTATTCTTTAAAGCTCTAAATTCTTCTGTATATAAGCTGTACTTACCAAATATCTGGTGTAGTAAAAAGTAATCCATTATTTTTGCATGACATTGAAGGCTTGACTTACCATAGTTAGAATGATCCGATTTAGGTCACATATGCGCCGTTTTGTTCGATAACGTGTTGCCATTTGGAAGGTAATATCATGATGCCTCTCTCATAGAAGCCCTTGTCCCTATTGGCAAAAAATTGAGACAGTCGATTTTCACAAGCCTCTCTTGAAGCGAATTTTTCACCAGCAAACGTGTTCGCCATGGACAGGAACAGATGGTAATCACTCGGTGCCAGGTCCGGACTATAAGGTGGATGCATAAGAACCTCCCAACCAAGCTCCCGGAGCTTCTGGCGAGTCACTATCGATGTGTGTGGCCTGGCATTGTCCTGGTGGAACACAATGCCTCTCCTATTGCTCAAAGCTGGGCGCTTCTGGGCGATTGCTGCCTTCAGACGGTCCAATTGTTGACAGTATAGTTCCGAGTTAAGGGTTTGGCCGTAGGGGAGCAGCTCATAGTAGATAATTCCCTGCCAATCCCACCAACACCGGAAAAACCTTCCTGGCCGTCAATCCTGGCTTGGGCACCGTTTGCGCCGGCGCACTGCGCTTCGACCACGACCGTTTTCGCGTGACGTTGTCGTAAGTGATCCACTTTTCATCACCAGTCACCAACCGCTTCAGAAATGGGTCGCTTTTGTTGCGATTCAGCAGCGATTCGCAGATGGAAATTCGGTCCATGAGGTTTTTTTGCGTTAACTCGTGTGGCACCCATACATCAAGCTTCTTTGTGTATCCAGCCTTATGCAAATGGTTCCACACAGTTTTTTGTGCAATGTTTAGCTCTTGGGCAATCGAAACAGTGCTTACATGACGGTCGGACGCGACAATGTCCATGATTTTATCGACATTTTCGACACTTGGCCTTCCAGTGCGTGGTACATCTTTGACGTCAAAATTACCGGAACGGAATCGACGAAACCAAAATTGCGCGTGACTGGCTGTTACAGTATCAGGACCATAAACACTACTCATATTTGCAGCCGCCTGGCTTGCGTTTTCGCCTTTATCGAAGAAAAACTGTAAAATATAGCGTATTTTCTCTTTGCTAGTGGCCATTTTGACGCGCGCTCACACAACACTGAGTCAACTCATCACAACTATCTGAACAGTGTTTGTAGTACGCAATCTCATCGTTTGAACGCCATCTCGTTGAACCCGATCGGACTTATATAACGCGAGATACAGATCACTGAAGCCATCTATTGGCAAAATAATGGATTACTTTTTACTACACCAGATAAAATAAAATAAATAGATTGTAAACATCACCACCAAAAAGTACTACTTCGTTACTTAAAGTGGAAGTTTAAACGTTGAAAAAACAGCTAAAAACTAAGTTCAACAACAATAGTCAGCAACAATCAACAAATCAACTTAATACAAGCTTTTCAGCTTTATTTGTTGAGCAGTCATCATCAAAAGAACGATCGAGCTCTTGAGTTGGTTATGAACTTTCTTCCCTGAAAGTTTGAACACTCTAGGCTTGAATTTGTAGGAGCAGCATTGAAATTTCGTACAACGACAAAAATACATTAGACATACTGAGGTAGTGCTGCCATCTTTTGTTGGAGATCGTTTCTTTAGATTAACCTTAAGTGTCACATATAATCTACATATATAGAAACCCTAACCTAAAATTTCTGTCTGTCCTTTCATCAGTTTCTAACGCATTTTCCGTTGGCATGATGATGATGGGTCTTTTGCCCAGAGGGAAGTGCTGACCCGAAGGTCCCTGGGCAAGTTGAACCGATAGTAGTTTGCCATTAGATAAGATGCAGATGCTGTGCTAACAACGGGACGTAGAGGTTAACGTAGAAAGCTGAAGTTCTGCACGAAGATTCGTGGGCAGGTTGGTATTACGGGAAAAATAAAAATGCAACTTATCCCGTTAAGTGCCCCAACCTGGGTACCGAAATTGGGCCCCCCTTGTTGAGCTTAAAAGGTGAAGTTCGTCAATAATATTCCGCTCATGGGCGTCGCCAGGATTTTCTCCAAGGGGTAGCACTATTAAGTGCACACACGCAAATATACGGGGGAAAATTCTGGCACTCTTTTAAGCGGAATGTTATTGAGGAACCTCAGCAGGGTTCCCACTCATTTGAAAAGTCAAATTCCCTGACTTTTCCAGGTCACTACTTATTAATTTCCAGGTGCCCCATTTTATATATATATATATAATAATTCCATTGGAAAACAAAGATCATAGTTGCATGAAAATAAAGATACATCAAAATATCTCTGTATTCTTTTCTTAAATTGCTTCATGGTTGGCCCATTAGCCTCCAAGTCATTTCAAAAACGATCTGACATTAAATGCCTGCTGTAGCTAAATGAACTTCAAACAAGAAAAAATCAAATTCCCTGACTTTTCCAGGTTTTCAGACACTTTTAGTGAAATTCTCTGACTTTTCTAGGACTAGTGCTACACTGGATTCCCTGACTATTACAGGTTTTCCAGGTGAGTGGGAACCCTGTTCAGCTTTCTAGCCCAATGATAAGTGCATTTGCCTGGGTTGAGGGACCTTCGGGTCAGGACCTGCCTTCGGGCAGAACACCCATCAACATCATCATGCCAACGGGAAGTGTATTAGAAACCTATGGAATAACGGATGTAGTCTTTTATACTCACACACACACAATAAAAAAAACTTTGTGGTTACATAAATTAAATGTTAGAATAGGAACTGAAAACACTCTTTGTTTAAACAAATTAAAGTAAAAGAACTGAAAAAAAATATATAACAGCGCCGACCAGGAATAAAACAGAGGTCCCAGTATTTTGTAATCGGACACGCTACCTCTATCGACACACTTCCTAACTAACTTGATTCGTTGTAATTATATAAAAACCAAAACGATTGATTATCATACAAGTAAATGAGATCGAAACAAACTAAATTTAGTTTGCTTAATGGAACAAACAAGAATCCTTGTAAGCGAAGCTGATTCTGAGTTTTAGAACGTGTTACCCTGATAACAGATGGAGCATACGAAAAAACGCTTTAGTGTGATTGTTAATAAATGTACAGTAGACCTTATACTACAGTATGAGCTGAACTCCACTTCAGCCAACAAGTGTTGTGGGCTAGTAGGTACGGCGTTGAGCTGCCAACTTATCGACCCGTGTTCAAATCTCTTGGTACTACCGTATTCTTTTCATCACTGGTACCACACAAATTCGTTTAAATAAACTATTTTTTAAAATAAATAAAACTTTGGGACCTATTTGGACATTTTTTTTGTTAACCACAAACAAGGATTTTCCTCTGTGCACATGTATGGCATTTAATGTATTATACATGTTTGTAAGTGTACGGAAGGGTACCCAAAAGAAACCGGAATCATTCTCTGGTGGCCGGATCCGTTGTAGTACATGCTTCCGCCGCTAGCTGCCTCTTGCTGGGATCCTCTTGCATCAGTCTACCGACCAACGTTGTCGAGTGAAGTCGTGGTGCCACGTAATAAATATTTTTGTTAAGCGCCTCCTGCTTGTTCGGCGATTTTTGTGATGACTGAAAACAACGCGTGAAGCTATGAAATTCTGTTTTCTGTTTGGGGAAACAGCTGTAATGCTTGAAATGGCTTACAAGAAAGCTGCTCTGGGAAAAACAAAACTTTACGATTTTTTTTCTTCGAGGCCACTGGAAGACCAACCTCGCTCAGGGCGACCCTCGACCTCCCGAACGGATGAAAACATCGCCAGAACTGGTGGAGTGATTATGGAAGACTGTCGCAGAACCACTGATAAACTTGTTGATTTGTTTGGTGCGCCTGGAGTTCCTGCCAACGGACTTTGAGCAAGAAATTGCAATTGAAAAGCGTTGCAGGAAAACACGTGCCTCAGGAGCAGACAAAACCTTGATTGCGACACGATTTTTAATGGAAAACAACATGATCCAGCTTTTGCACCCGCCATATTCACTCGATCTTGCTCCGAGTGACTTCGTTTTATTCCCCCAAATGAAAAGGAAAAAACCCTCAAAAGAAAACGTTTTGCAGATGTGAAAGAGGTGAAGGAAAAACGACGGAGCCATTAAAAGGTATCACTTGGCAAGAGTTTCACGACTGCTTCGAAAATGGAAAACTCGTTTGGACCGGTGCGTTTCATCAAATAGACAGTACTTTGAAAGCGATTCAAGTTGTAGCACCCAAAAATAAATACACACAATTTTATTACAAAATTCCGGTTTCTTTTGGGTACACCCTCGTATGTATGAGTATTTTTGAAATGGTGGATGTTTCGACTGTCTCTGGATGCGTTTTAATTCTCTATAGAGAGGAATACAGTTCAATGACATTTTATTTGTAAACTAACAAAAACACAGCAACTCGACGCCTATGATTTTGCGCTGCAAGTCAGAAATAATTACGAACAAAACTCAATAATTCCCAATAATCTTTTCTCCACTACCTGAATAACAATGAAAACCTGAAATTAAACAACTACCGGTACGGTAAAGTGTTGTGTTGGTGTTTTGATGACAAGAACTATCCGAAAATGGTAGCTAATGAAAACGCCTGCCCGCGACAGGCTTAAAAAAGAATACTCAATTAACAGTCAAGGCCTTCAAAGACCCCACCCACAGCTGCACATACAGTCCATCCACAAATATAAAAAAAACATATTAACTAAATATTAAAAGTTTAAACTTACCATATATAAGTTTGTCCTTGGCATTCAATCCTTCGAACTCTGGGTTCAATGCAGTACATACTTCTAACCACTGATTTCTTTTGATATTTTTGTTTTTATACTCTTCTGAAGATGAATCCCAAATGGCTGCTTTGGTCTTAATCTCGTCTATAAAAAGTTCTGTATCAAACCACTCCATTGCTTCTTCACACAATCATATAATCACGATCACTGGGAAATTCCCGCTTGGAGGAAGACCTGGGAGCAACTGGATTCATGTACGCCTGGCAATGCTTCGGCCGCAAAACACAAGCTGTGGGGTTGAATAAATACACTCATTAAAATGCATGTACTTATAACGTGCAGCGGTATATTGCTGTTCGCGTTGTCTAGAATACGACGGTATGTATTTTCAGAATATGGCCACAGAAAACGCCGACACAGGGGCATAGAAGCACCCATTTGCTTATGCTATTTTACAGAAGGGTATGTTTCCCTGGCATTCTTGCGGAGCCGCAGAAATGATGTACATAAAAGGGAATCATACTCCTGATCAAAACAAAGCGTCTAATGCTAGTGAGTTCAGATTTTTATAACTGATGATTTTGTGGTTACCAAGAAAAAGAAACACCAAGTATGTGTTTATCAATTATAAGCTTTCTGTTTCAAATATAAATCTTATTCTAAAGAATTTACGCATTTCCAATGTTTAAATTTTTATTCAATGTAATACCAAGGACTAGGGAGCATAGGACCGCCAGCTGAACGTATTAACTATAGATGGCACTACTATCGAACTACAGTCGTGTCATCTTCAGGTAGGCAGGTGAACTACAACCAAGGACTAGGCTAATCCTTGATACTTGACCAAGAACACAACGTAGCTGGCCGGTAACAAAGCTTCGGCGAACTTTGTTCCTATTCGGAAAGCACGCGTCCCGTCCCACAGAAAGGCTCACACCACACCACAACAGTAGCATCCAAAGTAGGAGCATGGTAGGACTACGACCGCTGCTCCTTGGGGTTGTGGTTTCTTGAAGTTGTTGGAGCGACATTTAGATTATTTGCATTTAATATATATTTTAGAGTGGATTTAGAAGAAATAGACCCACGTTGGACTAGATTTTTGCCTTGAGACAAATTTTAGAGAAGAAATGGGAATACAGTGGGACGGTTCATCAGGTATTCATTGATTTTAAGAAAGCATACGATTGTATCAAAAGGGAAAAGTTATACAGTATCCTGATACGATTTGGAATTCCGAAAAAAATGGTTCAACTACTGAAGATGTGTCTCAACGACCCCATAAACAGAGTACGGATAGGTAATAATATGTCAGATAGTTTCAAGATTTGCAACGGATTGAAACAAGGCGATGCCTTGTCCCCACTACTGTTTAACTTTGCGTTAGAATATGCGATTTTAAAAATTAAAGGGGACAAAAAGGGACTATCATTGAATGGTTTGAATCAACTGTTCGTATACACGGATGATGTGAATTTAGTAGGGGACGATATAGAATCACTATAAAGCAACTCCGATGTCTTAGTAGAAGCGTGCGATGAGACAGGTCTTCAGGTAAACATAGATAAAACAAAATACATGGTAACAAGCCGAAACACAGGGAATGAAGGAAATAAAAATATAAGAATTAGGGATGAGGTCATAGAGAAGGTAAACAAATTTAAATACTTGGAATACGTAACAAGCAAAAATGAGGTCACGGAAGAAATAAAAAGTCGCTTAGTATCGGGAAACGCATGTTTCTATTCAGTCCAGTCAACACATTATAAATAAGACTGTACTGCTTTCTGAAGTCGAAATAATATTTTATTTTATCTTTTTTTCATTTCCCAAAGACAAAGATAGCCCGGCTCTAAATCCATTATGAACGGTCGTTGACCCGGTAATAGTTCTTCCTGCCGGTCACCAGGTGCCACTGTCATGCAATTATCGCTCTTAGTTCAAACTATTGTCGCTTATGCGAGCTGGCAATCCTATACTCTCTAATCCCAGGTAATACTCTCCAAGGTAAGCTAACAAACCGCCCCTATTTTACGAATGTGACTACGTACAAAAAGAAACAAGGTGTTATGTTCAGACCTTCGCGACTTATTTTGGTCTGCGGCTCAGCGGTTGGCTACTGCTATGAAGCGGCAGACCCATGATAAATTGTGTACATCAAAATTTTCCATATTCAGTTTATTAAAATGTAAAATATATTAATTCCAATTAAGAGATCTGCTATATTCAAGTGTTAACACACATAATTCTACCTAGAAACATTTTCTCGTAAGTTCTGTGGTGGAAAGTTACAAGTCAACGTTAACAAATCTGAAGGGCAGAGTCCCTTGGATTTTACTCACGGAAATTACGAACATCTAAAGGTGCGGTTTCGTTTCTGCGATGATCGCAAACAACTGTTGCATGCGTCACTGCACTGACACATTGAAGGAAAATCAGTGGAGTCGGTTTGGTTTGTGCATCGCACGCATAATGTCACATGCAACTGGTTGGAACGACTCCTCGAAGACCAGTCAAACTGCAGCAATCGCGTGCGTTGCAGAGTATTGTGCGGTTTACATTCGTGTTTTCTTTGAATTTGGAACTATTTTGTGCCAAATATGAACTTCAGCAGAGATGAGGATCGAAAGCTACCTCAAGAATTGGATGAAAATCCTATGAAATTGTTGGTAAAACCCGATAGAAAGAGAATGCATGCACAGATGTAGTAATAAGTTTGGTGCTCAATAGATGGCAGCAGAGTACTACAGCAGCTTGAAGTAACAGCTTGTTTTATATTGAATGACAGTTGAGTTTAATTTAAAATGCTGCTTATATTATTATTATAGTTGTTTGTAATCACGTCTAAAATTCTGATACTGTAAAAAAATGTTGTTTACAGAAAGATCTTAAAACTTGTAATACACGAAAAGTAAATCATATGATTGTATAGATATACTACGGCGTCGCGCACGCGCGAAATGCACAAACGAAACGATCCCACTACATGCTTCCGTTGCACGCATTCACTGAAGGTGGTCATTGCATACGACCATCGCCTACACGAAACTGCACCTTAAAATGTTTTCTACCCCACTTCCACGTGTAGAATTTTATGAACGAAATCTTTTATATGACATGTCTGGGGATTTGGTCACGTTCTGTGTTGAACGTGATATGTTCAAGTATAGAGAACTTTATATAATACTCTGCTCACTGAGCTAAACACATTGTGTGTGGCGCTTCAACAGTAAACCTCGTTTGCCCAGGTGCTGGGGAAATCAGAAACTACTTATTTCATCTCAACATCTTACACGGCTTGTGCTAATTACTTACCATATAAATTAGGCTACAGGACACTTTCAATACTTCCACTCAGATTATTGACCGTGGTGGCTCAGTGATACAGCGATCACCTCTGGTGCTTCGGGTCCTCGGTTCAATCCAAGCACATACTATGTGGGTTTGTTATGGACAAACACAGTGTGTGAGGATTTTCTCGGGGTTCTCCCGTTTCATTTCCATTTTCAACTATCCTCCCATCATAATAACACTTACAGCCTAAGCCAAAGTTGCCTAAAATTCTTAAGTAAAATTCAATACTTAAAAATCTTACGTATTCTTATTATTCGTCATTATGTCTGCAGGCTACAAGGGTCAATCAAAAAGTAATGTCTCATTTTTTTTTCTCCTTAAATAAGTTGGTAATGTGAAAAAAAATAATTGGTGCGATGCCTCAAACCTTCGTGTACACGGCACTGTAGTTACAGCTTTCTAAGTGAACAGTTGGCACCAATGCATCAGTGCAGACAATGGCTGACGCTGACGTAAGTATAAGCATAGACCAAATAATAGAACAGACTTAGCACCCTTCCCTATTTCTGTCTGCTCAAAAACTATGGGGGTTTTGTTCAGGAGCACGTGCTTTTGAATTCATCCACTAGGTAGCTCTGCCATAGACCTCATAGTAGAATATGGCGTCTATGGCAGAGCTACCTAGCGGATGAATTCAAAATCACGTGCTCTGAACAAAAATCCATTAGTTTCAGCGCAGCCAGAAATGGGGAAGCGTGCTAAGTCTATCTATTATGAGGTCTATGATAGAAGCTTGCGATGAGATAGGTCTACAGGTGAACGTAGAGACAACAAAATACTTGATAACAAGCCAAAACACAGAAGATGAAGAAAATAGTGTTCAGAGCTTGAGTATAAAGAAAACAAAAAAGTGTTAAAAAATTGAAAATAAAACTTTAAAAAATCCCAACCAAATTGGTAGCAAGTTAAATATAAATATCAGGACTTCGTTCATCTTCAAGGTATGATGTTATTTAGTGATTCACAACACGATATAAGAAAATGAATCAGTTATGTGACGAACCATTTAATTCCACAGATTCATATATTCATGTTTCATAGCAATTAAACAGATTTATACATTCCAAATGTGTAATAGCCTTTATTCATATAAAGAAATGCGATACGAACATCAACGTCAACAAAGATTACACCTAGATCAAATGAGTAACACATACCAACGCAGAGAAGTCACAAATACCAAAGGACAATTAGACCCGTGTTCTGGCGAGAAAAAGCGAAGATGAATAACGCCTCCCAATAAGCAGGGAGTGGTACAATCAAAGAGTGACAAGTCGAACCAAAGCCGGAGCTAACAGGGAAAATAAAAGGGAGACGATTTTACCACCAAGGATCAGTCAGTCACTGAAGATCCAGGGTTCCCCTCATTTGCCAAGATCAAATTCCCTGACTTTTCCAGGTCACTACTCAGAAATGAGCAGGTACCCCATTTTGTATGTATATCATAATTCCATGAGAAAATAAAGGTCATAGTTGCATGAAAACTAAGATACATCAAAATATTTCACTGTATTCTTTTCTTAAATTGCTTCATGGTTGGCACATTAGCCTCCAAGTCATTTCAAAAACGATCTAACATTAAATGCCTGCTGTAGCTAAATGAACTTCAAACAATAAGCTATCAAATTCCCTGACTTTTCCAGATTTTCAGACATGTTAGTGAAATTCCCTGACTTTTCCAGGACGTTTTAGTGCTAAGCTGGATTCCTTCCAGGTGAGAGGATGGGCGAGTTCATCAGTTGTTTAGTATTTTTACGCCTTTAGGGGTTAGTAAACACAAAACTTGATGAAAGAAAAAGTTCCATCAAGAAATCAGGGTCTATTTTTAACTTTAAGTGACCTTTTCTGTGTTCTTGATCTTCAACCTCAGTCAACAACTTTAAACTTACCTTAATTTCTAATAATATTTACTATAAAAAAGAAATATCGGTTTCCATCACATAACTGACAGAGCACGAAAATCTTTTTTTACAGGTTCATGAATCGAAAAGAAACAGGTCACTATATTTTAAAACAAACTTTCCACTTGAAGGTCAAGTCATCCCAAACATTCGGTACAGTGTTGAAATGATTAAAAAAAAACCTAATATAAGAAGGTTTTAAGAAAATACAAACTTATAGGTTTTAATTTACTTTGTTTTGGGGTGCAACATTCAATGAATTTCTTATAGAGCTCGAGTCATAAATCATATAAGACTTAACTATAAAACAAGCTGTAAATAGTTTTAATGATTAAAATTAGCGTCTCATAAGGTAAACGAACTTGAAAATGCGATTAATGACTACGAATGGAAGATAACCTATTCACATAGAGTTTATTAATATCACCGTACTTCAGCGTCAATATTGTAACTTCAGTTGTTACTCTCTGTTGTTACAAGAAATCTAAATGTTTCAAAGTATTTACAAAATGTCTCAATGATGACTGCTCAAAGTCAATTTGTTACAGACCGACTTCTAACAGAGTTCAGACTATGCTAGAGAGAGGAACTATTCCTCCAATTTCTGCATCAGAATTGTTAAAACGTCAAACTAGTTGTTTTGTTTTTTTAAAAAAAGAAAGAAATTAGATCACTTTTATGCATGGCGTTTTGTACGGTGACGCAAGGCAGGCAGACAGGCCGCGGAGGTTCTCTTTGGTACCATTCTTAAGTACAAATTTCGCGTCGCGGGTGTAGATGGACCAAAGAAGTAGTCTAGGTGAACAGATTTACCAGTGTCTTTATGCATTCGAGACATGAAGATAGATTCGTGTATACTCTGCTTTTGACATTGGAATTCTGTAGCGAAAAAGAAGATTCTATCAACTCCACTAGACACCTAGATTGAGCTTTGTTTCCTCGATAAAAAGTTTATGAACGACAAAAAAAAAAAAAAAAAAAAAAAAAAAAAAAAAACAAATTTATAAATTTGATTTCATTGTTTTTACAACTTGGTATTAAATTCCAAAAAAACTTTTA
>JAGDQP010004358.1:38556-56887 GCA_022664845.1 Lepisma saccharinum
AGCCTAGTCGGTAGAGCGCTCGACTTCAGTGCGAGCGGTCCCGGGTTCGATTCCCGATGGGGGCTCAAATATTTCGGTGTTGACCCAGCATCTTGAGGACAATTGGGGAGCTGCTGTGAATAAAAGACAGTGGCGATCACAGTGAGAGCTTCGGCTCTCCTCTCCCAACCCGTCTGGTCAGCGTGGGAGCAGCAGACCAACCCCTCCCTTCGGGGAGAGGCCTCATCCACTAGTGGATTGAATATGGCTGTGATATATATGTAGAGAGAGAGAGAGAAAGAGAGAGAGAGAGAGAGAGAGAGAGCTAGCTTCTGCGTAACCTAATCTGTAGCGCGCTCAACTTCAATGCGAGCGGTCCCGACAATTGGGGAACTGCTGTGAATAAAAGACAGTGGTGATCACAGTGAGAGCTTCGGCTCTCCTCTCCCAGCCCGTCTGGTCAGCGTGGGAGTAGTAGACCAACTCCGCCTTTCGGGGAGAGGCTCTTCCACTAGTGGATTGAATATGGCTGTGATTTATTAAATATATATATATATAGCTTCCAAAAAATTTACTGGTATATTAAGGGCATAGTAATGAACATTTGTGCAAAGTTTCATCAAAATCTGAGATGGAGGGTGTCATGGCCTGGGTGATTTGACATGGAATGTCCCGATAGCAATCCGACTGACAGCTATGAAAACGCCTGCCCGCGACAGGTTTAAAAAAAGAGTACTCAATAAATACTCAAGGCCTTCAAAGACCGCACCCACAGCTGATACTGCTTGTAATGAAGTTATGTACATACAGCCTATCCGCAAATATATATATATAAAAAAAAACATGTTAACTAAATATTAAAAGTTTAAACTTACCATATATTAGTTTGTCCTTGGCATTCAATTCTTCGAATTCTGGGTTCAATGCAGTACATACTTCTATCCACCGATTTTTCTTGACATCTCTGTTTTTAAACTCTTCTGAAGATGAATCCCAAATTGCTTCTTTGGACTTAATCTCGTCTATAAAAAGTTCTGTATCAAACCACTCCATTGCTTCATCACACAATCATATCACGATCACTGGGAAATTCCCGCTTGATAACCACTTGGAGAGAGAGACCTGTAAGGAACTGAACTCTAGTATGACTGGAAACGCTTCGGCCGCAAGACACAATTTGTGCATTTGAATAAATACACCCACTGAAATTCATGTATTTATAACATGCGGCAGCGTTTTTGGCTGCTCTCGTTTTCTAGAACACGATGGCATGTTTTTTTTAGAATGCAGATGCAGGAAACGTCGACACGCGGGCATAGAAGCACCCATTTGCTCACTGTTTTACAGAACGGTGTTGGTTTTTTTTCGGCGTTCTTGCGGAGCCGCAAAAACACTATGCATAAAAGATATCTTACTCCTAATCAAAAGAGAAAGCGTCCAATGCTAGTGAGTTAATACATTTTGTAATTGATGATGATGTGGCACAGAAACATTGAACAGCCCTTGTGTAAGTATAAATATTGTTTGAAATGTACACCTTCTGTCTAAAGAATTTATGCATTTCGAATGTTTAGTTTTTACGATTTATATTTTTATTCAATATAATACTCTCCAAGGTAAGGTAACAAATAGTCCCTGTTTTACGGACGTGAACACGTCCCAAAATGAGGAGGGTGTTGTGCTGGGATCTTCTCCACGACTCATTTTGGTCTGCGGCTCACTGTTTGGTTACCGCTATTAAACAGAGGAGCCATAATAAATTACTTATTTATTTTAATTTACATGAATGTTGTTATCAGGATAAAAGTATACTAAGATAACTGCTATGAGAATTCATAATTTTCTATAATCCATACCGGGACGGGCGTAAGCCATAGTGCTGTTACCGCCCACACACTTCATTTTATCTAATCTATAATCCATCCATATACTATATAAACCCATGGACACTCACTGACTCATCCATATAAATTCACAGGTCAAACTACTGGAGCTAGGAACACCAAATTTGGTATGAAAGTGTAGGACCATGAGTAGGTAACGGGAAAAATCCGACATTTTGAAAAAGTCATCATCTTGGATCCAAACTGGCCGCTAAATCTATTGTTGTATAGAATACACAACCTAAACCGCTGGGACTACTGAAATGAAATTTGGTATGGAGGTACACTATCAATAGTAGGTTAATATAATATTACGCAATTTACCCAAAGACGTCATCTTGAATCCAAAATGACGTAGGTTAAAAATGCATTTTCCACACCGTTTGATTTAGAGATACGAAACTTGGTACGAAGGTGTATTATGACGAGTAGTTTACGAAAATATTACAAAATGTTGAAAAAGTCGCCATCTTGGATCCAAAATGGCCGCCAAACCTATTGTTGTATAGAACAGAGGCGCTAAACCGTTGGAGCTACAGAGATGAAATTTGGCATAAAGGTACATTATCGCTATTAGCTTACGAAAACTATGTATCCAAAGACGCCATCATTAACCCAAAATGGCGGATCTAAAAATCCACACCGTTTGAGCTTGAGATACGAAATTTGGCATATATTTGCATTATGACGAGTATTTTAGGAAAATATTACAAACGTCGCCATCTCGGATCCGAAATGGCGGCACAAAAATCATTCTCGACACCGTTTGAGCTAGAGAAATGAAATTTTACTTGAAGACGTACCTTCAAGAGTAAGTCACGACAATATAATAAAACGTTAAAAAAAAGTCGCCATTTTAATCCAAAATGGCTGCCCGAAAACCCATTTTCTAAATTACTAAGCTGAAGGTCCATCCGAATCCACCATTTAGCACCCTTGATTATGCCGTTGTACCGTTCGATGCGCCGTTGTTGCTATCCGAATTGAGCGGCGTAGGGCGTAATGAAGGGTGTGTATCGACGGCACATCTTGTGTACACTTGGATGTAACGTATCCACCGTTTGTGCGGCTAGAAGCCATATTTGAAGAAGGAAAAAGTAATGTGTTGATTTGAAGATATTAAATATGTGTTTGTTTGTGTGTGTGCGTTTTAGTTGTTTTTTTTAAGTTAATCAACTTTTCTTAATAGTTCTATAAATTTCCGCTAATAAATGCAATCGTTTGTGGAAACCAGTTGTTATGACTTACGGTGATTTGTGGCCCACGCGATACACAACTGATTTCAGATCAGTTTCATTAGAAATAATGGACAAATTTACTTTGGGGACCCAAAATGTGTAAAATTTACAGGAGAAATGTAATATTTGCAAAGCGTGTGGAAGAGTTGAAACGCAAAATAAAACAGTTTCAAATTATGAAATGAGAGTGAAAGAGAAGAAAGTACGTTGGAATGTTAAAGGCAATGTGCATAGCGTGTAATAAAAATATTTCACATTACATTTCTCTAACCTGTCTTTGCTCTTTCGACACTGTAGTCCGTGATTTTAAAGCATAAATACGCGCCATACAAAGCATTCATGTAGTTCCACATCTGTGGATAAACTAGAGTGCGTATTTAACGAAATAATAATGAGACATAATTTTTCATAATACTTTATAAATTTCTGGCTGTTATTAGGTTTTATAGAAGTGTCAGTATAAATTATTTCGAAGGGAATGACGTAGAGACCGTACATATGTCCTTAATAGCTGGCGGAACCTGGGGTCCCAGAAGTAAAGTTTATCCTAAATAATAGGATACATTTATCCCTTACGCAAGCAACTTAACCTTTGTTAATTACCCATGTCTAACTTCGTACACATGAATTAAAAGAGTGTAATGTTATGTATAGTGCGGACCAGGTAATGTAACCTATCACGGAGCTGCTCTATTGTAAACACTTCAGGGCCCTTGTACTCTAACTTTTTCGTATTTGATGCAATCTAGCCTAACCTTGCTTTAACGTAGCGTGTTGAGTCTCAAGCGAGAATATGAAATACATGAGATTGGATGAAAAATTTAAGAATATTACGGTCGTGCAGTGATTATAATCGAGTACACCCCCAAACAAATTAGTGTAATCAAGATTAATGAAAACTAGATTAAATTAACCTGTTACCCTAATGTGAGAAATTTAAACAACAAGAAAAGAAACTAAGTCAAAAAGATCCGGAGTTACGATAAATGGTCCACCATTGTATCCATAAAGTTTACATGTACAAGGTCGCAGATGGGATTAAAAAAAAACTTTATTTACTGTTTCGAAAGTAAATTTACCTAACCTGAGTACAAGATTGTATCGGACCAGCCGGCTACCATAGTTCTTACAGACAAAAAGTCCAGAGACAAGCTTAATACAATTTCTAATAGTAGTCTCACGAGATATTTTAGCGCTATGCTTAGGGGTTATCTACACAGCAGCAAGGAAACCCCTACAGATGTGACCATGACTTGCTACCTGATTAATTTAAATTTTTAGAGCCTGCAGATATCTGTGATAGGTGAGGGAGTCCACCACAGGTGACCTAGTTTCAAAGTATCATCCCCGTATTTACCTGGTACGACAACAAAACACGGTGAAACTTCAGGCACGCCATAGATATCGAACCCGACCTACCGAATGCAGATATCTGTTTGAATTGCTGTCCTAGAATATCTACTTTCGCGTCTTCACTTGTGTTTCTATGTGCAGGTTTGCATAACGAATTTTCTTTTTTTTTTATTATTATTATTATTTTACATTAAAATTTTTAAACCGCAACAGCAGAAGTGTCTTGATTTGATATGTCACATAGGGTTCTGCCCTTTCTCATACCCCGATAGGAGTCACCCCCTCCAAAATTTTGAGTATAACTTTAAAATTTTTACTGTTAAAATTGATCCTGAAAAATTCTACTTACAACCCCCCCCCCCCCCCCTATTTGCCTTTGTAGAAATCCAGTAAGATGCTGCATATTTTCAGATATCATTCTTCGAGGAAATTTATTATTTTCTCACGATATGCATTTAGTAAACTGTTGTAATATAGTTATAACATTTGTTGATAACTTTCTGTTTAACATTTTACTTTCTTCGGCCTGAGCTAAAGATGCCAAAAAGCCTTAAATAAAAATTCAATTCCCATTTCTTCGGAATAAGACCTTCAACATTCATACATGTACCTTGCGTCCATTAGGCTTTCAACTGTTATTACAGTAGTGCCATCTACCGTTTGAAATCGGACAACGGGGCTAAACAGGGTACAACGGGACGATGCAAATAGTGCACTCGACGGTGCACCGTTGGATTCGGTTACACCTCTAGACAAACGAAATTTGGTATGAAGTTGTACCAACACGAGTAGGTCACAAGAAAATGGTGAGAAAAAAAAAACATATGGGTGGGCAGTCCGCCAGAGAGTGTCTGATTACGATAAGATGTTGGGAGCGCAGCTCCCACGGGGGTCTGGGGTCAGCGCCCCTAGCGATGCCAAGCGAGTCCATATAATATATAATCCCATGGACACTCACTGATTTATCCATATAAATTCACAGGTCAAACTACTGGAGCTAGAAACACCAAATTTGGTATGAAGGTGTAGGACCATGAGTAAGTAAAGGGAAAAATTCGACATTTTGAAAAAATCATCTTGGATCCAAAATGGCCGCCAAACCCATTGTTGTATAGAATAGAGCTTAAACCGCTGGAGCTACTGAAATGAAATTTGGTATGAAGGTACAACAAAACTAATAGGTTACGAAAATATTACGATATGTATCCAAAGACGCCATCTTGGATACAAAATAGCGGACTCTAAAAATCCATTTCCCACACCGTTTCAGCAAGAGATACAAAATTTGGTATAAAGGTGTATCACATCTAGTAGTTTAGGAAAATATTACAAAATTTTGGGAAAGTCGCCATCTTGGATCCAAAATGGCCGCCCAAAAAATATTTTCGACACCGCTTGAGTTAGAGAAATGAAATTTTATTTGAAGGTTTACCTTCACGAGTAAGTCAGGACAATATAATAAAACGTTAAAAAGTCGAAATCTTTAATCCAAAATGGCGACCCGACAACCCATTTTCTAAACCACTAAAACTAGAGAAACGAAATTTGGTATGAACGTGTACCATGACGAGTAGGTCACAAGAAAATGGTGAGAAAAAAAACATATGGGGGCGCAGTCCGCCAGAAAGTGATTACGATAAGATGTTGGGAGCGCAGCTCCCACGGGGGTCTGGGGTCAGCGCCCCCAGCGATGCCAAGCGAGTCAATTTATTAAAAAGTAAAAATATATTAATTTTAATAAAGGTATCTGCTCTGCTATATGCGAGTATAATAAACAGCATTCTAACAACAACACATTTTCTCACAAGTCAGCGATAACCATGTTCAAGTGCAGAGTATCTTGCACTTTACTCAGGGAGACTAAGATTTTTCAACATCTGTATCTGGTTTCTATTGCACCTCCGTGTGTAGAATTTTATAAAAAAAAACTTTTATATAACATGTCTGGTGATTCGGTCAGGTTGTGTATGAAGGTTAGACTTTCAAGATTAGAACATTTTATAATACTCTTCTCTCACTGAGCCAAACACATTTTGTGTTGCGCTTCGACAGGAAACTTTGTTCGTCTACGGGTGCGTGTGGTGAGAGAAATCAGACGCTACTTATTTTATCTCAATATGTTATTGGTCTCAGAAATTTATACTAAATTATTTACTAAGGAAAGAACTGCCTAAAGTCAGAGCCGAAGCGGCGAATAGCATTTACAAACACTTTTTGAAATAAAAGAGATTTTACGATAGAGCCCATACACAAACTGAATTTCCAATAGGCTCGTCTGTCAAGATATATTCTCCCAACAGAAAGACTGGGAAACCAGAGACATGGACATCACAATATATTAACAACTGTATAGTGCTATAGAAGTTAAATACAAACCTATACTTAATAGGGTTTCCTACAGGTTTTCGCAAAAGAGAACAAGAAATCTTGGTTCATAGAATACAACTCTATCACGAAGAAGATGAACCATAAATTGACTCCCTTTCAGTTTATTGAGGAGACAACGTAACATTTTTTCACATTCAGGAAAATGGAGAAAAAAAAAGTCAAGGAGCACTGTACATCATAATCATTAATCATTTACGGGTGAACATGAGTTTTTCACTCACACACGGAAGATGGCACTGCTCAACAGGCAAAACTGAAAGCGACTGAGTGAAACGCTAACCAGCGGTAGATTTCGGTACTCCAAGCAGCTTACAAGTTACATACTGCATTTTTAGAAAAAAAAAAAAAAAAGAAGACAAACATTATTAAACCATGAGAAGAATAAATTACCAAATAAGTTTTCTGACCTGCACCTACTCTCTTCATTATCATAATAGCAGTAGTTAGCATAATTTTTATACTACTCATCATACTAATGATTACATTATGTATTGCATACTATCGCTTAAGAAAAGCTGGAAACCTAAAATACCTCATTATCTTTTTTCAGAAAATGCCTATCTATATCGTAGCTAGTGTTATCACAATAACAGCAATCATAGTGTCAATTTTATTTATTTATATACTGCGTCAAGTCATAAAAAGAACGTGCTTGTCGAACACTGAACAAATCACGAACAAGATATCGTCACTTGACACAGAAATGCACAATCATAGTGAAACCAACACTTGCAACTTAAACACTGCACCCATGAACCTCAACAACAGTGTACGAGGATACGACATTCAACAGTGCTAAAACAACACCAACATTAAGTGACCTCGTGTACAAGTATTAATTAATCATAGCAAACACTAATACGACCCACCGACTAGAGGATAATGAAGCCGAATCAGGCTGAATCTGTCTGCTCTGTGGTACAACGTTATTAGTTACCAAGTGTTCCTACAAAGCGAGCCTTTCTATATACAAACTTCTCTCTATGTAAGTGCACATAAAATGAAGTGATTATAGTGTTACTCCTAATAAAACGGAATATGTGTTAGTGAGCGGCAAAAGAAAACAAAATAGTTCACAAAAACACCTACGTTTGTTTACTATTTTTCCCGAGAGGGAGGGAATGTAATATTCCGCGTGTCTTCTGAGCAGGTGGACATTACGTAAACAAGCAATCATGTTTATAGGACAAACATGTGTATAAGTGATGTAAACAAGTTGTGACACATAAACTGGAACACTCCTTGGTACTCAGTTGGCTATGTAACTGGTGTGTACTCTCACCTTAACCAAAACCACTGTCCGTACTCTGCTCAGTTGGCTACGCAACTGGTACAACTCCCGACACCCAGGTTGGCTACCCAACCGGTGCTATTCTTCATACCGGATCCTATATCGATCACCCAAGAAGAAGAAGTCTGCAGAAGCCATCCTTCTATAATCACTGTAATCAGTCTCCTACGGGACGGTAATTTTGTCAACATTACTATCTTTTATAAATAAATTGTTGAGGGCTAAAATCCACTCCCAAGTATTAATTGTCTCTACCGTACAGAAATCTAAGGAACATTACGATGTGGTGTTCCCTGTGACGGATCTTCTAAAGGGATGGCGGGAGTTGCCAGTCAAGCCATAGACCTCATAATAGATAGACTTAGCACGCTTCCCCATTTCTGTCTGCGCTAAAACTATTGGGTTTTTGTTCAGAGCACATGATTTTGAATTCATCCACTAGGTAGCTCTGGTATAGACGTCATATTCTATTATGAGGTCTATGCCAGAGCTACCAAGCGGATGAATTCAAAATCACGTGCAAAGTCAATCTATTATGAGCTCTATGGTCAAGCTGATAAGAATGGTGACTTGAATCCAGCTGCTTACTATTGAAAAAAAAAAGCTTAAAGAAGCCGATATGTATATGCGAAATTGAATTCCTGAATCTAGTAAAGGCCTTTCTTTTAATAAGTTCGTCTATACTGACAATACAGCCTTGTCCTGAATATGCAATAATCCGAGGAGAATGCTTAATAAGTACGCCCCTTTAGTGTAGCAAATTTCCCATTTTATATTGAAATCCGCCATATTTGAACAGGACAAAATAGAACTGTTGATTTATTGTTTCGTATTTACAACAATTTTGATGGAAAGAGGCCATTTGGAAGACCGAGACGTCGTTTGGTGGGAGGACAATATTAGAAGAGATCTTCAAGAAGTAGGTGTTCGTGATGAAAACTGGCTTGATGTTGCGTAGGATAGAATCCAATGGCGAACGTTTGTTACTGCGGCGATGAACTTGCGAGTTCCATAAGCCACCGAGTTAGCTAATTTACGACCATTTTGAATTTGATTGGTACAATCCTGTTAAAATGGTATGTTAGAAAATTAAGCTTGTTTAATATTTGGAATTTGCCACTTCTCGGGCCATTTTTTTTAGATAAGCATCAAAGTAATTTAAGAAGTATAATTGAAAAATTGGAGTTCCTGATTATATATTGTCAAGAAAATTATAAAGAAGTCAAAGGGCTTCAAAAGAATCCATACAAAATTTGTATGCCACACGATCTGCAGACGCTGATAATTAATTATCACGATGAATCTACAATTAGAGGTCATTCGGGAATTTTTCAAACTACGAAAATTATTAAGAAACTTACGTGGCCTCTAGTCGTAGACTTTTAATGACCTTCAAGAATATACTAAAATATTCAAGATATGTCAGTTGGTGATTCAAATAAAATTATGATGGGGGCTGAGTTGGGTTCGGTTGTTATCTGATCAAATTCTAACAGAAGGATGGACATACTAAAATCTGATGATTATTAATACGTTCTAATTTGAATTTGTATATGATTGATGGCCTTTAGGCATCTGAGGCTCAGGCAGGATTAGGGGAGGGGAAAGAATTCCGGAAGGTGTCGGACAGGGTCTATGTTGAAGGTGCCATCCCGGCATTTGCTTGGTGTTACTAAGGAAGAACCCTGGAAAAACATCAGTCAGGAGGGTCGACCCCTGGGATCGAACCCAGGACCTCCCGAATGCTAAGCCAACGCTCCAGCACTGAGCTACGGCGGCTCGATGTTCTAATTTCAACAGTGAATGCGACCAGAAAAGTTTTTCTTGAAAAAAGTAAGATCAATAAAGTCAAGTTAAGAACAAAGCTCATTCAATAAATAACCGGAAAAGTAACATAAAAAATCTACAGTACGACCGTGATTCTTATATGTGTGTTATTTTGTGGAGGCATCCATGAGATATTCATAGCTGGGGCTGGCACGCCTAATGGACACTAGAACAGCGAAGTGCAGTTACATTTTTGTTGAGTGACGGCGTGAGACCAATAGAAATTCACCATCGCATGACAGTTCAATACGTGACAACTCTATGATTCGACACAATGGGATGGGAAGTACAAACAGGGCATAAATAGTGTTGAAGACTGACCGCCTCTGATCCAGTTAAAGTTGAGGATGATGTGCTAGTTAAGATTCCTTAAATATTCACTAAAGAAATATAGCGTTAAGAGTCTTTTCCCAAATTATAATGGTCCATGGAAAATTCTAAAAAATTTCTCACTTACAATTCTTTGAGTATATACAGAAAAGTATTGTCTGTCCATCGAAAGCATCACTTAGAAGGGTTAGGTATAGGGCAGCCATGGCGCTGGATTTTTAGATTTATTTTAAGACCTTTAGGCAACTATGGCTCAGGCCATATGGATGATGAAGGGATGAATTTCTGGAATGAAGAAAGGGGAGCACCCCGAGAAAACCCACGCACAAGGTGTTTGTCCACATGGAATAAGCAGGGATCGATCCGACGACCCCTTAGTACCAGAAGTGAGCGCTCTACCAACTGATCGCTGACTGGGTGGTCAGGGTTCATTTCCTGCTAAGCTCAAGCTCTTTTTCCCTTTTTCATTCATTACTCTTATTGTTACTACTTATAAATAAATTCTCCCTTTTACTTCCTTTTGCATTTTTAATTTTTTATTGCGTTGTCTTAATTGCAAAAGATTAACATTTCATCTCAGAAGAGTGAAATTTTCCGATCTACTACGATGTGATATTCATCTAAAAACATTACATTCCCATCAAAAAGAGATATCGCAGATCACATCTGTTTTCTGAGTTGAAATTTCTCACATCTTCGCCAATGAAAATCCATCTAAAAGAGTCCCTCTTTCCGCAATCGCAAGACGAAATATTCCAGAGTGGAATTCCGCTCTTCTGAATTTGGTATGTAAGGGAACGCAGCTATCTTTATTTAACTGTTTTTGCTTGAGGAAGCAAGTGGACGAAATTACTAAACACAGCAGCCTCATAGGAACACCGTAGAACCAAATTTCACAAAAAGGATCACGAAAAAAAAAAGCTTTCATAATAGTGGAACTCATCTTTTTAACTCAAAGTATGATTTCAATGCCAGATACATATTGAACGCACGCTCTATAATAGGCAATAGACCCATTTGGTTTTGCTGAAGGTTTGAAGTTTAGCTAGCAAAGGGCCTAGCCGGGTAAGATGGTGAAAAGTGTCTTGGAAGGAATCGCGGTAAAAAAAAAAACAACATATTCAGCATCAAAAATGATGGCTCTCCACCAAATTTCAGTTCAAAAGATGCTAACCTAACCTCAAAATAAATTAGTTATTTTTTTTTTTTTTTTTTTGTAGTTTAGCGATATCTCGGTCGGATTTGCACCTACTATGACCATCTTTTTTTTTAAATTAAAGATTTTTTCAAGTTCTACAAGAAAGGTTAGAGAAGTTAAAAAAATTGAAGCTGAATTTAAAAAAAAAATAAGACAACAGTTGTCTCAAAAAAAAAAATGTTATTTTTTGTTGATGCTTCTACAATCATGAATTTTTTAGATTTTTTAAAGTGGTAGAACATAACCAAAAAATGAGACACGTGACCGGGCTTCTTACGTAATACATGTACTGTAAATAAAAGTTCGAAAGCGCCGTTTGCCAGGTTGTCTTCCGCCCGATCCAGGCGGTTGTGCTGGCTAGTGCGGTAGTCTGGCGACTCAAGGATCGCGGGTTCGAATCCCGCTTCGGGCATGGATGTGATTTTAACTGTGTTGTCCGTAGTTAGGTAAATCAGTATGAAAGAGTTTCAAGAATTAATAAGTCGCCCGTTTAGCGCAAACCAAGCTTTTTTTTAAAAAAAAAAAAGTGGACCACTGGTCAAGACGTCAGCTTCTTGAGTGAAAGGACCCGAGTTCGAGTCCCATCTGGGACAACTTTTTCTTCTTTTTTCTTTCAAAATATATTTTTATATGTCCATATTTATTATTTAATAATTGCTAGGATGTATATAAATAACTAATTGCTATTGAAAGCTAGGATGTATCTGGGTGGACACCCAGATAACATGGGGCGCGCTCTCATATACAAGGACTTTATAAATTCTTCAATTTGCGCGCCCCATGAGTTTCTTTTTAACAATGCATCAACTTTTTTTTTTACATTTTAGTACGAAAGCATTTGTTTAAGAAAGGATGTCTTTACAAAGTTTTTATTATTATTATTACAACTGTCTCGACCGCGCAAATGAACAGCACAGAGATTGGGATAAGATAAAGATAAAATGAATGTTATGTGTACCAAATAACAGGTGGAAGAGAATGTTAACAGCACTTTTGCGTATGCCCACTGTTAACCAGAGGCTGCGGCCCCCCTCGCGGCTCCGCCGCTCAGCTCCCTTCGAACGCACCGTACCCCCTTGCACACCTCGCTCGGTGTGCGTTGACACATATCCTAGTTTTCAGTAACAATCAGTTATTTATATACATCCTAGCAATTACAGTATTAAATAATAAATATTAGCATATAAAAATATATTTTGAAGGAAAAAAGAAGGCATTGTTCCCGGCGGAACTCAAACCTGGGACCTTTCATTCAAGAAGCCGACGTCTTGACCAGTTGTTCACGATGGCGACCTGGCAAACGGCGCTTTCGAAATTGTATTTACAGTACATGTGTTACGTAAGAAGCCTGGTCATGTGTCTTATTTTTTGATTATGTTCTACCACTTTAAAATTTTTTTTAAAAAATCATGTTTATAGAACCACTAAAAATACATAACACACATTTTTTCAAGCCAACTGTTGTCTTAGTTTTTTTTAAAAAATTCAATTTTCAATTGTTCTAACCTCTCTAAAAATTTGAATTTTGCACCAACATAAATGAAACAATTACCATCTTGTAGAGCTTGAAAAAAATCTTCAGTCTTTTTTTAAAAAAAAATCATCGTAGGTGCAAATCCGACCGAGATACTGCTAACTACCAAAAAACACACTTTATTCTGAGGTTAGGTTAGCATCTTTTTTGTGGCGAGCCAATATTGTTGATGCAGAATATTTTTATCACGATTCCTCCCAATACACTTTTCACCATCTTACACTGCTAGGCCCTTTGCTTCGCGTGCAATATATATGCAAAATAAGGGATATACTTTCTGCACTACTCTATAAATACGAATTGGCAAACAGTCAATTACAGTTTGCATGCAGTTATTAATATATGAGCAGACGCCTATAACCGGTTTATTTAGAGCGTTCTTAACAATATTATACACATTAGTCCTACTTATTCGTGCTCATTCAGCAAAATAGTAGTTGGTATTACTGGCGCGCTAACCCAAAACTGTTTTGAATGTTAATTATTTTACTGATTTGAGAATAAAGGAAGACTCAGTATACTGATTTGGAAAATTTAAGACCTTTACTTGTCACTCACTCAACTTACACGGCTTAAGTAATGGAAACAACAAAAGTTTTGTTTACTTATGATTTGAAGAATGCATTTAAATAGTGATACAATTTACCCACCCCAACACATTTTGTAACTCAGCATTGCTTCAGGTTTGTGCTTGCACAAGAATACTTACGCTCGAACTGTTTCTGTGCAAATTTTGAAGTTGAGTGAAAGGATTGATCATGTTGCACTGTATGAAATACAAATCACCCTTCGACTTCAGCCAGCTGTTGTTTCTTGGACCCGAAAGTATTTTTCAAAAAAACAAAAATGCTGGAAGTGAAGAACTGGATGCATCAGCATTACCAGCTAGTTTGTGTTCTGCTGTTTCTAGGTGTGTTATACGACTTCCCATCATTAGCTACTGAAAAATCCTTGGAACACTTTTGGCAATGTACGCCACTGTCCGTCCTTCCTCTCTTCAAGATTAAGGCTCCGAATTAAAGACACACTTTCTTCTCGGTGTCATCTTCAAACTGAATTAGCAGTTAAATTCTTATTCCTTTCGACGCCCAGCAATATAATGTATTGAGTTACACTCGCGTCACTGTAAACAACAATATACTAAAGGGTCAAAATCCTCACATAGCATTTTTGCCAATGATTGATCTGAAGGTAAGAAAATAATAACGAAAGAATTACCAAAAAGAAAAGTCTACGCATTTGTTTTCAACAGTGTGAGAAAAATGAAAGAAGGTGAAACCAGGACATTTCCTAAAAATATTAACCCTTTCAAATCAAGCAGGCCAAGCCTTTAAAAAACAGTACTGTCCAGCGAAAATCAGTATGTCTGGTCACCCTACATGAGTGTGAAAGAGCAAAAATCACGCAATACTACTACGTTACTTCCGCGTTGAATGCTGGCACATGGAGTGTGTCAAACGGCATGAGCATCACGTATAATGAATGAAATATTGCCGCTAACTAACCCATCTCCGCATGCTCGACATATTTTCCTTAATTTTTTGTATTAAAATATGTGTCATTCATAACACGAAGTGCGTAGAGCGGTGAACTAAAAGTAATTGAAGGTAAAAATTACATAAGAAACAGTACGGTTAAAGTGAAGTGGAGTTCGTACATCTTGAAAAAATGTAACAGGTGCCGTCTCGAATTAATGACCATTAAAGCAAAAAGGGCAATGAAGTAGACATTATTTGTAGAAGTGGAATGAAACCTTTAAGGGCGGGAATTTGGAAGTACCCATTATCGCGATTGCAAGATGACTAACAATCCCGTCGTCACTAACTCGGCATTACTTTGTGTCTGTACATAAATCATTTCCCGCCAAGTCGCCTTCATCGAAATGTACGAGGACTGAAAATCGGTTAAAGACATAGGAAAATAAAAACAATGGCCATACGTACTGCATGTGCAGGTCAAAATTATGCAACAAATCTTTACAATGTCAAGAGTGTGGATAACTGGTCCACTCTATGCTATTGCATTAACTACCTTGTTTTTAGGATGAAAAAGGGCGTCAATGGGCATTTCCTATTTAAAAATTAGTAACTTCGTTAAACTATTTCTAATTTACACTGTAACCCCTGTAACGTAAGTATGTATGTGACCACATCGTAATTGATTTGGATTGCTGGTTGCTACTAGGTGTTTTTAGAAGAGCCTGTGCGAATTATGCGCAATGGAAAGAGCGGTATAAAGCATACGTACAACAAAACGTGGCAAATTAGCTGGTTGCCACAAACTGCACTATACCCCAAAACACATATTATAATGTATCACGGAAAACACAAAATCACTTGGCCATATTTCCCAAGACGCACTCCAAGGTGTACCAAAGCACCTTTGTACATTACGTTCAAGTATGGAGACTGATTTTGGAAGGTCTTTCAACTGACAAATTCTTGACTACTCTAAGCACCTTGCACATAGTGTACAAGGTTACGTACCTTCCTAGTAGCAGTTTCTCTGGACTTCATCTTGTAAATCTAAAGTATCCCCGTATTACCAATATCCCTTTCTCAGTGAAATCTTACACTTGTACCTCCGCCAGTATCGCAAGTGAATGTTGGTACATTTGAAATGAAGGGCCCGTTTCTGCGGTGCGTTTTCCTTGGTAAAGCGGCGCAGCACGCAATACTTATTCTGCATACAGATACAGGACTGGACAGTGGACTGGAGTTTCTCAATACCGGAAGTGCTATTGAAATGCTTATTCAAGGGCATACGTCAACAAAAAAAATGAAAGTCAATTGCCGTAGAAGTTTACCTGGGATAATTTCTGACTCCAAACAAATCTTTTCGCACTATGTTTCTAAATTATCAGAGTTCTATTCTGTTCTATTCTAAAACGCTCCTTGGAGCGAATAAGGCCTCAGCCAAATTATCAGAGTTATTAGAATAATACTTTTTTTTTACTTTTATCATGTAAGTCTACTGTGTACGTTAATCGAAACGAGAAAAATCAACAGAGGAAAATTTGCCCCAGTTCACACATGCGGTGCGGGAGCCTTGCGGCGATCGTGCGGCAGCCGCACTAATAGTTCACACATGTTGCGATTTGTCTGCGAACACTCTGCGGCGTCAAGGACGAATCTCAGTTTAAAGAACTATCGCATGGATGCGCACGTTTGTGCAATAGTAGAAATAATTTTCTTAGGTATGAAATTTCAAGTTTCTCTTTTTATTCAAATTGAGAACATGCTGGTTTTAAAATAAGATCAGTGGTCCTATTTCCAAATCGATATTTTTTTATTTAAAATGAAATAATGTTGATATTTCATTTGTATGAAAATTATTTCTCAGTGCACAAATAAAAACTGCTTTATTAATTTTAAGAAACCGTATTTTACAGTGCATTTACGAGCAAGAAAATTCGTAGACAATTCCATCCATATTATTATTATTTTCATTGGAATTTTCCTACCATATAGTGAGAATATTGTACCTGCAAGTATGGAAATTTTCAAGTTATGAAGGTATTCTCATGTAGGTAGGAGTGACAGTTTATATGGGGAGGGGGTTTGCTGCAGGGTTGGCTGGTTTAAACAATTTTTCTTTTCAAATTATCAATTGGTTTAAACCAATAAATAAATAAAAGCAAAAATGCCACAAATAGTGTTAACTTCATGGTGACGATTTCACATATTAAACCATCTTCGATAATTTAATATAATTTTTGCCTTGTAATCAAGGAATCCCGAGTTCGAGTCCAGGTGGTAGGCAATCTCTCTCAGGTGCAAATCGAGTACTGGTTCGGATTCCACTTTGAGCTTTAGCTGTAGGTCCTGTCCTTCATTACTTCGCTGCTGCATAAGAACATTAAGGAGAAACAAAATTATTTCTATCCATCCATATGCAATATAAATAAATAAAACAAAGAATTTAAACAAAAAAAACTTTTTTTGGTGGGGGGCAGTTTTTCCCAACCCTGCTTTGCTACCATTGTTTTGTTTAAGTTCATATTTTTTCCTAGATTATTATTTAAAGGCTAACAATTTTTATGACCCTTTAGGACTCGAACTCTACCACTTCGAAGAACCTGTAGGTACTGGCCGATTAATCATTTTTTTTTCGAGATTAATATCAAGGAAGCTGAAATCGAAAATATACAGGACTGTCATTCTGCAGGTAATACTTTACGGTTGCGAAAGTTGGAGTACGACCTTAGCAGATGAACATAAATTACGGGTGTTTGAAATTAAGGTCTCGAGAAAAATATACGGGCCAAAACGGGATGAGATGACTGGAGGGGACTGCATAATAAAGAACTCCACGGAGTGTACGACTCACCTGATGTTGTAAGAATAATTAAATCACGACGACTAAAATGGGCAGGCCATGTAGTTTGTATGGGAAAAAAACAAAGACTATATTTCATCTTGATTGGAAAGCCGGAGGAAAAGAGACCGTTGGGAAGATGGAGACGACGTTGGGAGGACAATATTAGAGGGGATCTTGGAGAAATAAATGTCTGTACTGAAAACTGGCTTGATCTTGCCCAGGATAGAGCCCTATGGCGATCGCTTGCTACTGTGGCGATGAACTTGCGAGTTCCGTAAGCCATAGAGCAAGTAAGTAAGTAAGGATAACATCATTTTTTAATACAAAATAAGTTTTCCATTTATACCTCCAATTACTTTAAAATAATAAACTTAATATTCAGAATTTTAAAATAGAGTGTGATATGTGAATGATGAACGATATAAGAAAACAGATGTGTATAAGTGAAACAAATATAAATAGAGACATAAACACATATAAAGTAACATAAATAAAGCAACAATTAAAAACAAATAAAACTATTACACTGATACGCAAGGTTTTGTTGTTTTCAAGTGAAGAGGTGTATCTGAATGGATTTTGTCCACAGATTTCGAAAATGACCTTCAAAATGTCGTATCACGTCAGGGTTTTCCCTAAATCACGAAAATGTCAAAATTGAAAAAAGCGTCTGTTTTTCACCTTTAGACGCCGGCCAGGGAATTTACACCTTGACGTTGTCATCCCTGGCGCCCCTCCTAATTCTTTCAGAAACGTGAATGATCCTTTGTTGGAAATCTAATAGAACGGGGAATGCAACGAGGTATGTTTGGTACCCCTGGCCTCCCATTCGGAGAAGAAGAAGAAGAAGAAAGCTAAAAATTTGTAAAAAAAAATCATTTCTTTGAGATTCCGGCCACGCTGGCAACTCTGTTAGTAATCCCACGCTGGTAAAAAAAAAGTCATACCAGTGCCTCACATAGTCATACCATCCATATACAAAAATGAAAG
>JAGDQP010004358.1:57361-85810 GCA_022664845.1 Lepisma saccharinum
CGTTGGTCTTCTTCCGTACAGTCTCTTTTTAACATCCAGCAATAGTCCAGCCATCATATGGACAGTCCACCTTCCTTGGTATCTCTTTTCCATCACTTTAATGTCCTGATGGAAACGCTCGCCATGTTCTTCCGTAAAATCACCAAGATTGTCAGGAAAGTAATTGAGATGAGCATGAAGAAAGTGAACTTTGACGCTCATGTTACAGCCAAGCAATTTAAAAGATTCCAACATCTCGTCGATTAAAACGCTGTAATTTGCAGTATTCTTGTTCCCCAAAAAGTTTTGTACCACATTTCTGAACGCAGTCCATGCTTGCAATTCGGTCTCACTCATACTTGCCTCAAATGTGTTGTCCGCCATCAATTTTCGGATTTGTGGGCTTGTGAAAATTCCAGCTTTGATTTTTTCTGACGTGATAGATGGAAATTTATCAGCAAGGTACTGAAAGCATTTACTATCTCTGCTTAAAGCTGTCACGAATTGCTTCATTAAACCTAGTTTGATATGTAACGGTGGCAACAGTATTTTCGAGGGATCAACCAATGGAAGTGAAACAGTGTTCTTTTTGCCAGGTATGAAGCTACTTCTGACTGGCCACTGCTTCCGAACCCAATGTTCAGTTCTTGCTCTGGAGTCCCACTCACACAAAAAGCAAGGATATTTTGTGTAGCCTGCTTGTTGGCCGAGCAATATTCCAATGACTTTGAAATCCCCGCACACAGACCACTCATAACGCTTGTACTGCACCTTTCCAGCAGAAATTGAAGGCTTTCTTATGTCTCTTTCATAGTCACTGAATGTGCTATTGGAATAGACGGATGGACGTTAGTGTTGTGTAATAAAACACCTTTTAAGCTGGATTTGCTGGAATTATGAAAAGCCTCCATTCTCCTGAATTGTAAGTGATGTTGTAGAATTTCATGACTGCCGGAATGTCTCGACAATATACCAAACCACCTCCTCTGCAAACAGCGGAACTAATTCTGCCTCTCGGTGTCTGTACCAGGAAAATCTCGTATTCTGACTCAATAATTTTTTTGATGCAGTCGCGATCCTAACAATTCTGCTGCGTCTTTAGGTAAATTAAGATCACGCACCAAATCATTAAGTTCATGCTGGGTCAAGGGCAAGGGTACTCTGGTTTCAGCCACACTGTCTGGTTGGTATGCCTCATCATGTGTATCACTGTCTGATCCTGTCTCGGTTGGGGGAATTATGTTGGACGGGGATGGCACAGGTATGGATTCACTATGGGGCACTGGTCTCGTAGCAGATACAAGATTCGGATACAGAATGTTACCCTTGCTTGTCTTGGTATGTCCCACGATCTGTACTGTGCAGAAGTAGCAGTCGTCACCGTGATTTCGTGGTTCACGCCACACCATGGGTACACCAAACGGCATTGATTCACGTTTTCCAATTTCTCAACCCCTCCACACATGCACGACACACTTTATGAAGAGCCCACATTTTGTCCTGATCGCCTAGTTTCACCCCGAAGTATTGCAAATAGGCATTTCTTACGAAAGGCGTAATATTTTGCCTTTGCTTTACTGTCGTATAATAGCCACATATATAGCAAAATAAGTCTGGATAGTTGACGCAACCACGTGAAGCCATTGCACACACAAATTTACACACTACGGACCGGACACATAGGTACAGCAATGCACCTGGCAACAGAACCTACCTTCTACTGACAAGTGCACGTTCTAGCCGGAGTGGTGCCACTTGTGACCTTCTTGAAAGCGGGGGCATTGGGGTTGATGAGTCATACTAATGTGCAATCTATCATTTTCCGCTTTTGTGAATGTGGTAACTCTAGCCGTGATAAGATTCGGTACTATTGTTGTAACAATCAGCGATATATTTATGTTTCTGTTTACACATTAATTCCAACAAGGTGTCGATCATGTCATTTTTGTATATGGTTGGTATGACTGTGAGGCACTCGTATGACTTTTGTTTACCAACGTGGCCGGAATTTCAAAGAAATTACATTTTTTAAACACATTTTTTAATTTTCTTCTTCTTCTTCTTTTCCGAATGGGGGGCCAGGGGTACCAAACATACCTCGTTGCATTCCCCGTTCTAGTAGCTTTCCAACAAGGGATCGTTCATGTCTCTGCAAAAATTAGGAGGGACGCCAGGGACGACAACATCAAGGTGTTAATTCCCTGGCCAACGTCTAAAGGTGACCAAAAAAAGCTTTTTTCAATTTTGACATTTTCGTGATTTGAGAAAAAACCTGACGTGATACGACATTTTGAAGGTCATTTTCGGAATCTGTCGACAAAATCGATTCGGATACACCTTTTTGTTTCAAAACAACAGAAAAAAGTTGAAAAATTGCGTATCAGTGTTATCAATAAGTGTATAAATAACTATGTATTTGTTTTTCAGCTCAAGTTTGTAATAAATTTGATTGAATAGAAAAAAGAAACCCCCCCCCAACCGCGGAAACAGGGCCCAGGTTTGTATCCGGGAACTGGGCCACAGAAAAAAAAATCCCCAACTTCCTTCCCTTTTCTTTCCTTTTTTTTAGAGGAACTTTTGTGGAAACAGGTCCTTCTAGACTCCGTGTATCAACGCCGAGTCTGGTGTCGAGGCAGGTACTCTACCCCAATTTCATGGAGAACACGTTTAGTTCGTTGTGCCCATCAGGCGTGCGAAGGGAAATTGTGCAAAGGATGCGGAGAGGTAGGGGTGGAAAGGTGGGCCCCAAATATAAAACAAAAAGGAAAAAAAAATGTATACCTCCAATTATTCATTTTAATATTCGGTCAGACTTTATTTTATTATTATTATTTAGCTTATAATTCTCTACTTAAAATAGAGAAAAATATAAAGAATCTCCATTTTTATAATTGAACAGTTGAGAAAAAAAGAATAGTTTAAGAAAAAAAAAAAGATTCCAAAAGAGACAAACCGCACCCGCAGTATGTGTGACCCACTTCATTTGTTTCCATGGCCCATAAGCTTGACTGCGGTGACCGCGCGGTCGCCGCACGGCTGCCGCATCGCATGTGTGAACCGGGGCTTAGGTTTTCGAGGGAAAATATGGATTCGGGTATGAAAAGAGCTGAGGCGGTTTTCGCAAAATATATCTAGAACGTCAGTATTTTTTTAGTTTCTTTTATAATTTGCGGTGTATTTATTATTCCGGCAGCCAAAATTTTTGTGTTTTTTGTTGTTGTTGATAACTCTTATTTAGGGCATATTTGAGAAGAAAGTGACTGATGACATCCTGTCACCCGTGGACAACTCCAAAAATTTCAATATGGCATCCACCGATACCGTCAATATTCAAGGTATTGTGCCGTAAGGCTGGATAATGTACCATAAAATTTGGTATTGAGATTTTTTATTGTTGATAAATTTTAAGTAGAGTCTATTTGAGAACTGGATGATGACATCATGGCACCTTTCGATAACTCAAAAGTTCAAGATGACGCCCGCAGATAACGTCAATACTCAACGGATTGATTGTGCCGTAAGGCTGGATAATATACAATAAAATTTGGTGTTAAGATTTTTTTTTTTTTACTGTTCATAGTTTTTAAGTAGGGTCTATTGAGAGGAAACTAGCTGAAGAGATCCTGTCACCCTTGGGAAACTCCCACAATTCAAAATGGTGTCCACCGATAAAGTCAATATTCAACTGCCGCATTGTACTGTATTCCTGGATAATATACAATAGAATTTGGTATTAAGGTGATTGATTGTTAATCATTCTTATTTAGGGACTATTTCAGAGAAAACTGACTGATGGCATCCTGTTACCATTGGCCAACTCCCAAAAAATTAAGATGGCGTCCGTCGATAACTCAATACTCAACTATTTTGCTGTATGACTAGATAATATACTTCATCTCCCAAACTACTGTTTCGTACAAATCTATTCTTTGATTCCAATTAAAGAAAATGTTGCTCTCTTTTATATCTAGCTGTAAGGATATGGATGATACCACCTTATCACCCTTTGGCATTTTAAGTTACTATGATCAATGTAAATAATAGCAATCTAGAAAATTTATGTTTTAACAATATGTATATCTAATATTAAATGTTTACAATTTCTTTTTATCTTTACAGATGGTGTAGTGGAAATTTAAAGTGAAAATGGGAGACAAGTGTTATTTTGAGTGGAAATTTTCATGTAGCACTCGAAGAGAAACTCTTTCAGTGGCTGACTTTCAGCGTATAGAGACTATTATAAAGTGTAGTAAAGTTTATGGTGACAACAGATATTTAGAACTTGAGAAGAAGATTACTGAATGTAAGGATTATAAAATATATTGCCATGGAGGCTATGTATCCACATATACAATTAAAACTCACGTGAAATAATCAAAAGATAATGCAGAAATGACTGATAGTGATGCAGATACTTTAAATGTTAAGGTACAGCGTAGATCTGAAACTCCAGTATTTGATTTCAAAGTACATTGTGTTTTCTGTGGTGAGAAGTGTGAATTGGAAAAGGACGAGAGACACCCTAAAAGATGGAGAGCAGCATTTCAGTTTCGACTATTAGAAGACAAATCCAATAGAACATCAATTAAAAACAATATTATTGAAACATGCTGTGCAAGATATGACAGGTGGTCGTCAGAAGTTAGATTTCGTGTAGCTGGTGCCATTAGTGACTTACATGCTGCGGATGCAAATATATCATTTTGATTGTCGCAATAAATTCATGAGATCAAAGACTGTAGAATATGCAACACGTAAGTGTGCAGATGCGGAGGATGTTGATACAGCATATAATGAAACTGTAAGCGCACAATTGTCTGATAAAGAACATGTCTGGAATTCAGTAGAATTAGACAATATCTATAGTGATAAAGGGGGATTTAAGTCGATCAAACCTGGTAAAATCTCTAAAGGAGTAATTCAGTGATCTCTTAGTACTTTCTTCGCCTGGGTATGTTAATCTTATAACGTTTCCAAACGAAGCAGCGGCGACTTTAAGACTGAGCCCTGATAATGGTGATGATCTTCAAGCAGCAATTAGTACACTTGCAAATCAAATATGATACTGCAGGCATAGAGAATTAAGGAAAACTATTATTTAAGAGTGAGTGATGAGAATGTTCTACAGGAAACTAGCCCCACGTTAATGAATTTATGCTCAGCTAGATGGAACTCTCCAGCTTTACTTATTGGAAATATGGTAACATCAGCTTTAAGTAATGCAGCAACTAAACTTCAGATAGGTTTAGGCATAAAGTTTCGCTCTTCAAAGGAAGCAGTCAATGTTCTTAATAAGTTTTAAAATATCTTGTACATATGATGAGATTTTGCGCTTCAAGAAGTCAGTCGCATATGAAGTTGCAAAAAAAATCAGTAATTTATCTGGCCTTTTCAAAGTTGAGACTGATTCACCCAGGTTATTGTAGACAACTTTGATACCAAAATTTCGTCTCAAAATTGAAAACTCAGTACACATTCACAGGCTGTACTTGTTGCTCAAACTAAAACATACAACGACATTTCTACAAATGACAATTTTCCACAAACAATCAGACGCTTGAAGAAGAAACGATATGTCATGTACCCTAAAATAAATTATGAAACAAATGTAATAAGGTACCAAGGACCTGAAAAGCCATACATGCCTTCAAATTTAGCAAAAATCACCAATGCCTCTAAAAGTTTTGTCTCGTGGTGTCTTGTCAGCAATGGTGCAAGTGAAAATAATTTATAATTTCTCAGAGAAATTACTTACCAAGAAAATTGCCCAGAGTTCAATGGTTATAATACTCGAAAGGGCCGTGAAGATGGTTCACAGCTTAAACCTGCAACAACTGCAGTGTATCAGCCATTAATTGACATGATTCCATCTCACCTGATACAGTGACAGCTTTGGTGTACATCTTTCAGAGAAGGCAGGTCAGGAAATAACTGTTTTCACATGTGACCAACAGATTTATCGCATTGCTCTACATATTACATGGGTATATCCAGAGATGTTTGATAATGTTGTATTGCGTCTTTGAGGTATGCACCTTCTAATAACCTTTGTTGGGTCAGTTTGGACACTGATATCAAGTAGTGGATTAGCAAATACCATGGAAAATGTATTTGGAGGAGTAAAAAAGATGTGTGGAAAGAAATTTTAACAAAATGTAAGCGCATTGAGATTGGTTGCTGAAGGAATACTAAGAAGTGTTTTTGATACGAATGAAATAACTAATTTTGATTAACTTGTTTCCACACTTGAGTCATTGGAATCCCAAAGTGTAACAAGTAAGCTCCGGGTTGATGTTCTAATAAAGTCAGTATTTCTCATGATGAATTACGTAAGAGCTGAAGGACAATGAAATTAAATGTTCTGCTAAATCGCATACTGAATTTACGTCAAGTGTAGGACTGGATTTTATTTTATTGTTCCCCCTCATCTTGCTCCACATTTATAATTGAATAATCATAATTATCAATATCTGATATAAATATCACTTCTAAACTTGACAATGAGGCCCTACTAGAAATACTCAGGGATGAAAATTCCTTTTCCGCCAAGTTTTCCTCATCATGTGGATCTTCAAACAACTGTATGTGACTTGTTAAGTGAATTGGTCTACTTTCACTATTGACACAACTGAACAATAATATTTTAAGTTAGAACTTGTTCTAACTAGATTCAGCTTATTCTAAAGATCAATGAAGACAAAGTGAAGAACTGCTTAAATAGAAGGTCTTAGCACATTCCACGTTATGACCTACTTTCTCCCGAAAACCTACATGCCTCAAAAATCAAATCCTAGCATACTCCGCATACACCTGCAAGCTTCTTTGTTATCTCCTCTGCCAACCATAAGGTCAATCTTTTGTTTAAAAAGAGAACTTTTCCTCGAGGTGTAAAATAACTTGTTCTATCTTGCTAGGCGTCGACTCATTGTATATTTTAAAGAAGGAAAAAATAAAGTAACAAGTCAAAAAAACATATTCTATTGATTTTTTGTTTAAGGCTCAATCCAAGTGGGTTTTCCCGCCTTTTTCGTTTTACGTCAATTATTCAGAATTCCGTGCATGTAGACAAAATGTAACTTTCGCAAACCAAATTTCGTGTTATGCTTCAATAACGAGTTCAATTAGCTTTATAGAAATGCTAGTAATAACTTTAGGATTGTGTGCAGACACTTTTGGGACATTATTCTGTCCAAAAAGTGTCTGCACACAATCCTGAGATTACTAGTAACATTTCTTTAAAACTAATTGTACCCATTATTGAGGTACGAAACTAACTTTGGTCCATGAAAGTTAAATTTTGTTTAACTGCACTGAATTTTGAATAATTGACGTAAAACGAAAAAAAGGGGGGAACCCACTTGGATTGAGCCTTAAATAAAAAAATAATAACTTCTTAGCTGATCTGTGTATCAAAAATATAAAATTAAACTTATTTTTCTATTTCACAAAGTGAAACTTTCTTCAGTAACTATTTTCTTAAAAAGTTTGAATTGCGATTTCATTTGATTAAGTTAGAACGTTTTAAAAATTTAACTTTTAAAACAATAATCAATGTTAAAAAGTTTTAAAGAATAGTTTGTTTGAGTTATAACAAAAAATTCAAAATAAGATAATCCTACTTTTTGTAACTTAAAATTTAAAATAATCAATCTTAACTTAATATTTTATTTCTTTTTATTTTAGGATAGTCATGGAAATTAAGAAAGTTGCAGCTGTTAATACCATAGAAGAAGAAGATGAGCAATATATTGCTAATATTCAAAAGATAGATACATCTATTCTTATCTGTTTCCGCTACTACTACTACTCCTGCTATTGATACCAGTCGTGTAAACATGGAAGATTCATCAAATGAAGCTAATGAAGACATAGTATTTAATGATGATCTGGTATTGAATGAAGTTTTTAGTGTGCTTTCATCTAATGATGGATAGTGCTGTTACCGCCCATACAATTCATTTTATCTTTATCTAATGATGGACAGCAACCGGTACTTGTTAGAGAAGTTCTCGGCCGTTTTTCATTTAATGAGACTATTACAAGAGACTTAGGATGGTGTTACTGTTCACCAACTTGTGTGGATGGTAATTGTATTTGGAATGCAATAAAGGAATGGAATCCTGTAAACCATCAGAAGGCGATATCGTAATGACCAGCGTATATAGCGAACACGTGGACATTGTATAAACAATAACACACATGTTTATAGAACAAACATAGTAAACAAACCATACATACACATTGAAGCAGACGACGGTTAACTCCGCAAACTAACACCAGATGGAGCAAATAACGGAAGACAGAGGGAGCTGGAGAAACAAGAGGAACCACCCCTACATTCACCTTTAAAAAGGACCTGCACAGAGCAAGATACATCACTCATTTCCCCCGGGTGGTCAGCTCCTCTCCTTCAACCGTTCACAGTTTGCTAAGAAACTGGAACATCCTAGTACGTAGTTCGCTAAGGAACTGGTACTAACCTGCACAGGTAGTTCGCCAAGGAACTGGTGTGCACTCTCACACATAAATCCTAACTTAACCTGTACGTAGTTCGCCAAGGAACTGGTACAACCACCTGACACGTAATTCGCTAAGGAATTGGTGTCATCCGCACACGTAGTTCGCCAAGGAGCTGGTGTGTACTCTTACCTTAATATTCTCCTGTACGCAGTTCGCCAAGGAACTGGTACAACTTTCCGACACGCAGCTTGCTAAGGAGCTGGTGTCATTCTATTTTCCATAACCTCTAACTGATCACTCTTAAGAATAAGACATCTTTATAATCATTTATACTCAGATAACTGTAAACTGTATTCCTCGGGACGGTAATTTTATTAACTTTGTTCTTGTATGTTAATAAAGGGTTGAGGGCTAAAAACCAATCCCGTGTATCTTTGACTCTACGAAATCAAAACTAAAGGGAACATTACGATATTATGTGATGGATGTCTCTTCAATTTTCATCAAGAACAATTCCATGCATGTAAAATGGAAGAAGAAAGAATTTTACGTGTTCGTGCAGTAAGTAGTATTTTAATGAAATAACGAGCAAGAGGCATATTTCAACAATATAGTATACATCATGAGGATTCAGAAGAGACGAAGACAATCTTCAATGAAGGGTTTAGATATATTGTAAATAAGGAATCTGAAGAAATTAAAGGTCAATTATTATTAAAAGATCGTTCTTCAGGTTTCAAATAGTTGAATGCATATATGCAATTTTAAACACTTTCTCAATCTTAAGTTAAAACGGGGTTATGACGTATTAATTTATATTTAATAAATATGAAGTGAAATCTGTATTAATTTCTTATGGAATTTCTTGAAATCTGGATTAATTTAATCGGAGAATATAATTTTTACATATTTCTCTTTTATTTTATTTAACTTAAATAAATATATAGATCACATATTTTCCATTTTCTTTTACTAAGTTAGTTATTAGTAACATTAATTCTCCATCCCAAAATTAAAATGAAAGAACTTGTTTCAATTCTCTTAATTATTATTATTATTATTATTATTATCTTACAAATGTGAACGTAAGCATGATGAATCAATGTTAAATTATTACTAGAAGTTTTAACTATATAAATCTAAGAATATTTAAGTATACTTTTTCTAAAATTACAACTAAGTATTAAGATTATGTTAACAAATTTTTTTATTATTTACCTAGTTATCGTAAAACTTTCAAAACCAAGTTTTATTTTGTGAAACTAACATTAGAAGTTTAATAAGTAGTAAATCTTTTTTTCTTCATCAAAATTTTATTTTCTTTATTTTCTTTCTGTATATATATATATATATATATATATATTATGTATTGACATGGGTTGGTTGTAAGAGCGGCCCTTGAGGCCGAAACATGCCCACTATAATAAAGACGATTCTTTTCTATTCTATTGGAATTAGATAGTCCAAAATTGCAAAACCTGGATCTAACAACGTGTTATAGTTCAACCATACTAACATAATCGCTGGAAACAGTGTAAGTCAGCTATCTAGTAATTCGGCCGTACTCTTGACCACTCAATAGCCTACTGCGTTGAATGCAACCACGATAGTCGTTACTATTATGATCTGGACCTTACATTGAACAAGTCATCACAAAACAAATTTCTCGCTTCGGACAACGTACTTCGTTTGTTCGAGTAGCCTTAATTTGTGGACCCAGAATAAGGATTTCATTAACATTTTCGGTGCGACTGCGAGATCAGAAAATTTAATGTCGTACGTTGAAGTTAAAATTCGTCGCGCTGCATATGATAGACGAACAGAAGCTGTAAACAGCATCGAACTTTCGTGTTTGTCCGGCCATCTTGTGGCTGGTTGTCAATTGTCATATAATAAAGGTTATTCTATGATCTCGTAGTGATGTTCCAACTCAAGGTATTAAAATAAAATTACTGTGGCCTGTTTGTTTATGGTAATTGACCGTCGTCGTATTTGAACTTGGACCAATAATTAGTTTACGTATACATTACACGTAATGTAAATACCTTCTAGATTATTTTTATGTACCAGCTATCGTATCCGGTAAGGGAACGTGAGACATGTCAACAAATTACAGAAGGATTTGTTCAGCTTCGTGGTGTCACAATAGTGATAAGAGGTGGAAGACGACTAGCCCGTGCAGATAGTGCAACTGGGCGTCACGCCTTAATTTAATGCTATAATATTGAAACTTGGAACATTTGTTCTTTTCATCATCCTTATCTCACAACTTAAGGCGTTACGACAAACGCATTGTTTTACCGTAAAAATCGTGGAATCAGTGTGGTGACTCCTGCATTGGTAGCAGAACCCACAGAGTGATTTAGTAATTACGATAACCATAAAATAGCGTCCATTGGTTAAGAGTCAGGTTCGATGTTTTTTAACTGTACACGCGATTTTCTGTTAATAAAATAGTTACCATTGGTTAGACGGAGGTTAGGAGTCAGGTTCGGCTTTTTTTTTTTATTGCACACGCTATTTACTGTTAATCACATAGTGACCATCGGATTGTTTGAGGTTAGGATTCAAGTTCGGCGATTTTTTTTATTGCACACGCAATTTACTATTAATAAAATGATCTGATATTCAAATACCACATTAGTCAAATTACGCATCTTGTTAATAATACTGCCTGTTGGGACTCAAACTTACCGCCAATTAACAGGAAAGAGTGAATCCTGAACAAAAAGAAGTGTCGCAAACACATTACATACTTTCATACCTTTAGCGTCTTTCATGTCACTTCACCTTTAACTCTCTTTTCTTGAAAACTACTTCGCTACATTTCACTCCGCCTACATAATTTTATTACTTACACATTGCCAAAAAAAAAAAAAAAAAAAAAAAAATAGTATCCATCCTACCTGCGATTTTTCCATTTTCTGACGGCCGGTTGCCCTATCTGTACAAATAGTTGAATCGGGCATAATTTAAACTCTCTAGAAACATTTTACACTCTTGAAGCTTGGGACTAGGACTGTGCGATATATCGATCGATCGATATTTTGTGAATAATTCGATATTTTTATATTTCGATACTTCCATATTTTTATGTTTCGATATTTTTCGATCTCGATCGATATATTTCCAGCCGCCGTGTCACATTTGTTGTTAGATTTCATAAAAGGTTACAAACCTTTTTTCAGCCCAATTTAACATAGCAGAGATTTCATAAAAGGCTACGAAGCTCTTTTTCAACCCTGCAAAAAGCACTACTTAACATAGAGATTACAGAGGCAAGGGGCAGCCCCTATTTAACATAGCAGAGATCTGAAGTCAGTTTCCTGCACAGCACGGTCGTCCCCGCCCACACCCAGAGATTACACAGTATTTAACCTAACCCAAATAACATGGACACTATGTGATGCAGAGCAGGACTCCCATAAAACAATGCCAAGAAAATCTTCAAAGGGATAAAGGGAACAACCAGAAAGTGAAAAGTTAATTTGAAAAAGAATGTTCATAAACCGAGTAGCCAACACAATGGTAATCCAGCTACAAGGGATAAAGACGACGCTATCAAAACGCCAAGTACAATAAAACTAGGACGTTCAGCTGTTAATATCCAGTCAGCACGGTTCAAAGGTGCATGTATAGTGCGAACCAGAAAAACAATTGTAGTTGCTGATAGTCATGGTCGCGGGATAGCTGCTGGACTGGGTAAATTAAGAGAAAATCTAACTTGACTAGTTAAACCAGGCGCAAAGCTGGAGGCCTGTTTGAGAACAGCCGAGGTTTTGACCACCAGAGACACAGTTGTGATCATAGGAGGAGCCAACGACGTTGCCAAAGACGTTCAAGATATATATACAGAAACCCTGCCAAGATGTAATTGTTCTAGCTGTCCCTCATAGGCATAATTTATAAGAATCATCTGGTGTGAACTCTGCACTCAAAGATCCAAATTCCAGAATCTATAATTTATGTAAACATTGTAGAAATGTAAAGGTCCTTGATATAAATAAATTTCCTAGGTACCCTCATAGTAATCAAGGACAACAGCTAAATTCCTTATTATGATTTGTGTTTGCACACTGACCTAGTAATCCACTTCCCATTACAATATAGATGAGACATTCCATGTCAGATCAATCACCTTGTTGAGGTCACCATTTCTGATTTCTATAAAATTTGTCATGAAGAACACACATGACAAAGTAAGTAATTCTGCCAGTTTTCAGATTTTTATTTTGAAAATTGTCCAAGATACAGACGAAATAAAAACTTTCGAAAAGAATGAAACACTCACATACATACAAGTGACTACAACTTTTTGCCGAATTGTAGTATAGTGAAAATTGAAACATCTTTCAAAAGCTAAAGAATATAGCGTTGATAGATTACATGACCTGACAGATTACAATGTCAAGGTGACCTTTGACCTTGAATATCTCAAAACACGCCATCTGAGAAAATTTGGAAAATATATTTTTATTGCCACAACATTCTTCTACACATGTACCAAATATTAGGCTGGCACTGCAGGATTAATGGGATCATTTTTATTTACAACAGTCCAAATTTAAATTTAAAAATTTGAAGCTATTTATTTTTGATTGTAGTTTTAACTTAAAAATGAAAACACTGTAGTTATTGCATTGTTATAAACAAATAAAGTACTGTTTTTATTAATTAATTCGCGACACAGTCCATTATCTGATCATGTGGAAAAATCATTGCAAGCGGTTTTGGCGTGATGAGAAGACAAAAATACTAACATTCATTATTATGGAGAGAGATTTGGACATTTCTGAACAATCCAAGACTGTACATTTCTCAGATTATCTCTCCATCTCGTGTGTCCACTTTTACCCAGAGAATTAAAAGAAAAAATGCTTTCGAAGTTCATTTTTGTTAATGAACCCGTTCATGCAAGAAACTGATAAAATTAGTTTCAATTGTGCAATGAACCACACACTCACAAGCTCAGTATTGAAATAACAGCAACTGTAAAATGATGTATCAGGAAGCTGTCAAAGTTGAATTCTAGGATACTAATGCATAGCCAACTCCATACATATAACCAAATCGAAACTAGCATAACTTAGGTTAGATAACGGTAAGAGTACCGTCACGGAGAAAAAAATTATTCGGAATTACGTACTTGTATACAGGAATTCTTGTAGAAACAGGATTCGTTCGGATCCCAGGAATGTAATTTATACAGGAATTCTTGTAGAAACAGGATTCGTTCGGATCCCAGGAATGTAATTTATACAGGAATTCTAACGAATCCTGTTTCTACAAGAATTCCTGTATGTTTTACAGTTCAATCAGAATGTATTGAAGAATGAATGACATGTTATACATGCCAAGCATGTAGTTTTATCAGTAAAGAATGTAGTCATGTAAAGATATCCTGATGCATGTAAAGTTTACATGCAAAGAATGGAAAATTGTACGACCGGAAATGTAATAGTAACAGGACCTAGGATGATTATCATGTATAGTTATCCAGACAGAACTGTAAATATCTCCAACCAGCTACACAGCCAATAATATTATAGATATCTGCATATGAACACTGCGGCGTTTAGGAACAGCCTGGGCGCCCACAAGCAAATGCTCCACCAAGTCTTATTAAAAGATGTATTAAACAGAGGATTCTACATAATTTTCCCTCTAATCGGAAGGTCACTCCACAATGTAGTGACATACAAGGACTGTACATCCATTTGATGCACTTAATACTTTTCAACATTAAATTACTAATACATTAACAGTTTTAGTTTAGTTACCAATCAAAGCTCAACGACATTAAATGCTGTGTCGATAACTAAATAATAAAAACAGCAGTTTAGTTACATATAAGAAAGTTGCTCACTTCGTTTTCCTCCTACCAAAAGTAAAGCCATCTGTTGACCACCTTTTGAAACTCTCAAAAATAACATACGTGCAATGTGCACTTATTATTCTTTTTTATTGATTAAATCTTCATTTTAATTATTCTCATAAAAGCCAATGAGCTAAAGTTTGATCCAATTAACACATAAACAGTCCATATCTTACTTTTGTTCCTCCGATGAGCCATCAGAACAAGTGTGTGTCTATTATCCATACGCTTATTGTTCTTTCGCACTGCTCAACATGCTTTTCGTACATGATGTCTTTCATGTAGTTTATCCATGAGTTTTACCTGATAAAAAGTGCAGAGAGTATGGACTTCCTTACATCTCTCAGTTTAAACTTCTGCGGAGAATGTATTTTCAGCAGGATACATGTACTAATTTCCCATAGTGCCAGTTATTTTGTCATTATAGTGACTTCTTCGTAAAACCTACATTTCGAATGGAATAATACCAAAATGCGTACTGCAGTTCTTACAAAATTACTGTAACAGTAACAAAATTACTGTCAGGTTTCACAGAATGTGTTTTTTTTTCGAAAAACCATGACTGGAATGTAATTTCCGGTCCCTCGATTTCTCTCAGTGCTATACTAGTTCAAGGCACTTACTATACTTTAGCGGATAGTCGCAATGATTTACTCAGACTGCTGGCTTTATGAACATTACACGATTCCTGAGTTAAATAGACAATCAGACATATTGCCATATGGTATCTGTCAAGTCACCACCTGATAGATTTCTGTATCCTATTGATTCAAACATGTAGCATCTTATATAGGATCTTAATATTACATCCAAATGATTGAGACATAATCAATACTTAATTCTAAATTCATATTTCGTCCAACTTCAATCATCTTCACTTAAAACTATCACAATAGACAACATATAATCAATAACTGTCAATAATCTGTTCACATTGTTTCTTGTCATATTGCCAAAGCATAACCATTAGTTTGATCTAATTTTCTCACGTAAAACACAAGCTTTCTCGTTGGCTGTAACAAGGTCTGCCATTGACTGTAATAAGAAGCCTTAGCATTTTCAGAAACAGAAGCCCTACTGTTAAAAACTGAGTGTATCACTAATACAGTGGACTTCCTTTAATTCCAGCTCCAAGGGGATACGAAAAAGATTGGAATTAACCAGAACATGCATTGTTAAAGAAAATCAATATAATAATACTTTACTACAGGATAAACAAAAGTAATTAATATGCAGTGGACCTTACGTTAAAAACTGAAGTTTCAATAGGAATTTCAAGGGAAATAAACTAATGTTCGAATTAACCAATAATTCGAATTATCCCATTTCGAATGATAGAGAGTCCACTGTGTTACATAATTGCCCACAAGTACAAAGCTTCAGTTTTAAGCTTCGACCTCTCAAATCTTAATATTCAATGTCTGTGTCTGCGTTTGTGAACCTTTTTCATCTTGCGACCCCCTTTTATCATGTCTTCCAGCCGGTAACTCACAAAAGTGTTTTTCTTGCTTATAATAAGCGGTCTCGTTTCACATTGTATTAAGTAAGACTTGAACACAATGTAAAAAAAAAAAAAAAAATGAAAAAGGTACTTACGTCACAGGATGCAAAGATTAGTATACACGAACAAACAAGGTAAGCGGCAACGTTTCGCAAAAGCGTTTTCACATTATACAGGGTGTAGGAAAGAAAATGGACATAAACGACTGGTGTTAAGTATTCGCCATGTATACATTAAAAACGTTTAATGTTTGCTTTTCATTTGAAAACATGGTAGTCGATTTATTGTATTTTATATTAAAGCTACACATGACTTAAAAATCATTCAGGAAATTTCATTCTCTTAATAATTATAAAAAACAGCAAACTAAATAAAATACCTTCTTTCAAATTGATTAGTTTCAACCTAAAACATGGTAAAATTAATTTTTTCACCTCCCCTAGCGATCCCCACTTTGAGAAACCCTGCAGTGGGGCAACATAAAAGGGAACGATGGACAATTGCAACCAGAACTCCTACTTTGATCCGTGAATTTAGGTTGCGGCATCACTGGATTCACCCATGATTACAAGGTCTTGTTCGTCGAAGTTGTTTTTAACGTAGTAATGCAACTTTCAACAATTGAAACGAGAATAAAGGGAGCATCCGGTTTCACATAACCTGTCCCTTTGTTCCCGTTTTTTTTTAACTTGTAGTGTTACAGCTGTACCTATGTTGGGACAACCTCTTAACGAAGTGTTAACATTTGGCTCTTGTGTATTTTTCTAACATTCGCTGTTTTTTTCATTCGTAACTAACAGGACAGTTATTCTGCCGGTAATACTTTACGGTTGCGAAAGTAGGAGTATGACCCTAGCAGACGAACATAAATTACGAAGTGTTTGAAAATAAGGTCTTGAGATATACGGACCGAAACGAGACGAGATGACTGGAGAATGGAGGAGACTGCATAATGAAGAACTTCACGGACTGTACGACTCACCTGATGTAAGAATAATGAAATCGCGACGACTAAGATGGGTAGGCCATGTAGCTCGGATGGGAGAAAAGTGAAGACTATTCCATCTTGATTAGAAAGAGACTGTTAGGAAGACCGAGGCGACGTTGGTAGGTGTTTGTGATTAAAACTGGCTTCATCTTGCCCAGGATAGAATCCTATGGCGAACGTTTGTTACTGCGGCAATGAACTTGCGAGTTCCGTAAGCCATAGAGGAAGTAACTAGCATTGAGTCCTTCGTCTTGCATTGTGTTTATAATAATTTGTTTGCACATTCTTCTTACTTAACCTTTCCTTTACCTCAGTGGTCCCAAACGTTTTTTGTCAGTGCGCCGGATTGATGTCAAATTCAAAGGGATAGAATCGCATTAGGAAGGATCAACTCCAAATTACTGTGGTAATTTTAATACTTTAACCTTTTTGTAGGTTGTATTTGTAATTTTAGATTTATTTCAGGGCCAGTTATAACCGCTACGCGAGCCATAGGTTGGTGACCTCAGCTTTACCTGTTGTTACTTTAATAACAGAACAAACCTTGATGCTACGGACAAAGTAAAAAATATTGCGGAAAGAAATGTAGGTGTGGGTGGAGACGTGAAATGCCTATCGCCTTCCAACACCTGTGACATGTCGGAAAAGGCACCACAATCAGACAATCAATCAGGTAAGTGCCAAAAAGGCAAATCGAATTATTGCTGTTTTGTTTTAAACATCTTTTATTTTTGTGTTTGCAACTATGATTCGAATTTTTTTAAGTATTCGTCTTTTATTTTTACGTCGGTATCCATAAACAAACCGAATGTAATACTACAATTTTGCTTTTGTGTAGTTTTCTTAATGAGAAGTGCTCCAACATTTGATTGGTCGGTTTGTTTAGAATTATGAGCACTGACGTCCTATTGGTTGATCTGTAACCAAGTTTTTGCCAGCATTGTGTATAACTGCCTTTCTCATTGGCTGTTTGTTATTTATTTAGCAGCGTCTATGAACCGAGCTATCTGATTGGTTCTAATTTGTTTCATCTCTTAAGAGAAGTATTAACGGGATGAAGTCCTGAAATTACTCAGTTACCAGGAAAATGCCGGATGGCCCTGGCCGACACTTTCCCGAATCCTTTCCACTCCTCTATCACGGCCTGAGTCGTAGATGCATGAAGGCCATAAATACAATTCAATTGAAGTCATGAAAACTGAATTCAGAACTTCTGCATAGATAAACAAGTGTAGGATATCCTAAAGCTTCTTATCACGTTCTTGTGAAATAAGCGCGCGCGCTCGTAAGTGTGTGTGTGTGTATGGTGAGTATGTGTCGATAAAAAAAACTTCGGTAAATTTTATTTTATAGGGGCCAATTTTTGAACTTCGACCCGTCACGATTCGCCCCTATACACCTAGGTAAAATCCACAAACATCCATGACCTGCCGGGATTCGAAACCGGGACCTTCGAGTCGTTGGCCTAACGCCTTAGACTACACAACTATCCGGTCGGCGAGTATATGTCGAGAATACTCGACAACAATGTGTAAAGAATCCACAAGTTTTGGACAATGAAATTACTGCTCGTAATACAGATAGTAATGTTATTAATGTAACTGACCCACAGTTAAAATAAACACTTTATCTATTACAATACGGAATACAACTTTATTTCATTCTGTTAATTTTATTTTATATAATTTCATTGTAAAGTACGTGAACGTGCACATGCACGATTATTTTACAAAAACATGATAATCAGCTTTGTTACCGTACACTTGTTTAGTTTTGGAGAAGCTCTGAATTCTTTTTACCTAACTTCTGTCCATGAAGACTTCTTTTTAGTAAGACCAAAATCCACAATTTCAAAGAATGTGACCGAACGGCCTTTTCAACTGATTTTGTGCGAGGTCCTTTCCGACTGATAGCGTATGACGGGCAACACTTCAACTTGATGCTAGAATCGAAAATTGAAACATATCTTCCATGTAAGTTAGAACATGTTTTCGAAATGAGATCACGTTTGTTCCAAACAAGCATTTAGTCTCTTCGTCGTTGATTTCTGCGACTGCATTGTGGGTAATTCCTGACGTACGCTGTTATCTGCCACCTGTATTCACTGTTCACGCTTCCACACAGACCGTCGTTTAGCCACGAATAACTGCTGAAGAACTTATGACTTGTATGACAACTTGTATCCTTTTTTAATTTACGTCAGGTATGCGCTTGGTGCAAAACTTCTGTCCATTATTTTTTTTTGTGTAAGCATGTGTAATTTTTTTTCTTTTCAGGTTGTTCCAACGCCTTCAGCTTCTTTTTTTTTTTTATGAAGGAAGGGTGAATGCTATGATGTGAGTTGTATGTACTTTTCTAGTACCACAGATTTGAGCTGGCAACCTTGATATTCAATCAGCTGATTTATTCCTTTGTTTTTCGTTCTCTTATAATGTTGACTTTGTTCGAAGATCACTACTAGTAATACAAATGTACGTAATGAAACCATTTATTACACTACTCATTTATTACATGTTTGTGCGGGAGTTGGAGATTCTGCTGAATGGAGTTATGCGAGTCCAGCTAACTATTTTCATGTGTGCATTTCATGCTATGTTTTACTGTACTTTCGAACTTTTTCCGTTAACCTTGATGCAATAGAACTTACGTTTTGTACGGTTGTGATGGTTTGGCCCATACAGTAAACCTGAATTGGCTTTGGGAAGTGGAATCTATTATTGATAATAGAAGTGGGCTACACTTTAGATACCGCCCTTGGAAGTTGTAGCGATTATATTGAATTTAGTATAACCTTAACTAGACTGCCTAATTTGGTTCAGCTATTATAACTCAAAGGACCGAGCACAGTACAGCACAAACCAACATCCGAATCGATCACATGATTGCATTTATTCTCCACTGAGAGCAAACACGGCACTCATCTTGCCGAGATTTCTTTTACACTCAATTTTTCGTACAAAATTGAAAACACCTTGTGATATGCCTGTGGTCTCAACTATTTCGCGCACATTGATTCGTCGATCACTCAAAACCATATCGTGGATTTTGTCAATCATTTCGGAGGAAGTCATTTCCACTGGACATCCCGAACGATGTTCATCATTTGTGGCTGTACGCCCACGTTTAAACTGATTTACCCAATTGTAAACAGTCGCAAACACAGGAGCAGATTTGCCATGAACTTCATCCAACTTGGCTTTAATCTTTTTCGTGTTAAGCCTTTTAAATAGAAGTGTTGGAACTGCACAAAACTCATTTTTTCCCATTTTCTGTTTTGTTGATGGATATAGTTAAAACTCTAACAGCATTCTAGTGATAAATGACGCTACTAAGAGCAAACCTCTTTCGATTCTACGAGTGCCATCTATTGGATTTTCTAAGGAATTATTGAACGACCCTCGTATCTATCTACAACAAAGACAGACAGACAAAGACAACTGACAAAGGAAAGACGGAAGGGCAATTTAAGGAAAAACAAAGTTAGATTCCCGGCGCTGCCACAGATTTTTTCCAAGGCGTGTGGGTCTGGAACGGTGCCCACCCACTATCGTGTTGCAATTGGGGAGCTGCTATGAATCAAAGATAGTGGCTTAGGCTCTCCTTTCCCAACCCGTTGGTCAGCGTGGGAGCGGTAGACCAACTGGTCCCTCGTGGGAGAGGGCTCATCCAGTAGTGGATTGAATATGAATGTGATTCATTATTATTATTATATATCGTATAAATAGAATGACTTCGTTATGCTAATCAGTTGCTAAGATATGATTTGTTAAAAGTAGTACTGCGTATCACTTTCTGCCTTTCAATAATTATCAACAATTAACTTTAGGAAGAAATATCTCTGCAGAAAAAATATTTTCGGCAAGATAAAAAAAAAATTACTGGTCTCTTCCATTTCCATAAAGAGCTGAGAAACGTGGTTACCAAAAACCATGACTAGTCTGAACAGTGTTTGTAGTACGCAATCTCATCGTTTGAACGCCATCTCGTTGAACCCGATCGGACTTATACAACGCGAGATACAGATCACTGAAGCCATCTATTGGCAAAATAATGGATTACTTTTTACTACACCAGATATATAGCACGTGTCGTCACTGTCTCCTCAATCTTGTGCTTATTCGACAAACACGTGCACGTCATTTTCTCCTCTATACATGATTAAGTGCCACCGTGGGCACGAAATATTGTAGTGACCTGTATATATAAATTTGTTTATGTGTGTGCTCTAATACGGAACATATAGCTGTAAGTATATTCCTTCATTTTTTTTCATAAATTTGCCTTATATATAAAATGGTAGAAAGAAAGGATACTTACATGGTAGATTCTTGAGACAGATGTACAATAACAACACAAGCACAACAGAAAAGCAGTACGTTTCCCAAAAGCGTTTTCAACTGGTAGGATAGAAAATGGACAGGTACGGGACTGGTGTTAATGAAACGCCATATTCTAAGCAGATGCAGGGTGAAAGTGTGGCCAGGTTATGGAGGCGGGAAAATGACTAGATGGGACGGAGAAAACAGCAAATGGAGAAGAAAGTGCGATGGTTACTAGAAGTTACTAGAAACAGGTAAAAGGCTGAAGGAATAAGAGGGTACAGAATCAGAGGAGAGGGGAAAATCATAATAATAAAGAAGAGGGGGAGAACAAAGAAACAATATAGAAAAATTGAGTAAAGGTGCAACTAGAGACGAAACAAAGAAGAGAAAGGAAGAAGAAGATACTGCGCTGCAGGAAGTTACAGGCAGTTGAGGCCGAGTTCATGGTTGGCGGAAAGAATAGAAATGTACGTCTGCTTCCATCTCTTTCTAACTATGGTTGGTGAGTCAGGGCTCAGCACTTTCAGGATTCTGATTCGAAAAGTTTCGTCAAAGGCGCAGCCGTGATAGGAAGTGTGTTCAGATATGGGGAGGTGCTTAAGTTGAGATTTGGAGGAGTAGCGATGGTTGTTGATGCGGTTAAAGGAGTTTGGGTTTCGCCAATGTAGAAGGCGAAACATAGGTTACAGAGAAGGAGATAAACGAGGTTGGAAGATATGCAACTGCCGGAGTGTTGGAAGGAGTTCGTCTTGTGAGTGACAGGATGTACGAAGGAAAGACTGGGATCAAAAATAGAACAGATTTTGCAGCGGGGTCTATTGTACTTGCCAGGTTTGGGTGGATGGGGCGATTTTGGGGCACGACGAAAAAACTCTTTCAGTTTTAGGTGACGCAGTGAGTATGGAGTATGCTAGTTTGAGGAGCTTTCGGAGGGCCTGAAGGCTGGGGTGGTACTGAGTGAGAAGATTGGGAGCTGAGGGAGCTACGCGGGGAGGTCAGTTAGAGTTGGGATGATTACGGGCACGATCCAGTTGCTTCCGGATGAGTTGTTTGGGATTACGGTCAGTGAGAGATGGAGAGGGTACTGAAATAGTTTTCGAGCAGGTCATCAGAGGAGCAGATGCGGGAGCCCCGGACAGCAAGAGCGTACGGAAGAGAGCGTTTGATATGGTATGGATGGGAGTTGTTGAAATGGAGATACTGCATACTGTTGGTAGGTTTGATGTAAACGCCTGTCTCAGGTCGATTGTTCTTGAGCCAGACATCCACATCAAGGAAGGTTATGTGTTCCCTCGAGAAGAACCAAGTGAACTTGACGGGGAAGGTGCAGTTGAGGTTGTGCAGAAATGTTTCCAGAGACTTTACTCCGTGGGTCCAGATCAAGAAAATATCGTCGATATAGCGAAGCCAGGTGAAAGGTTTGAGAGGTGTGGAGTTGAGGTATTGGGTCTCCAGGCGTCCCATGAAAAGGTTGGCGTAGGAAGGGGCCATGAGAGTACCCATGGCTGTGCCTTTGATTTGCAGGAAATTGTGGTTCTCAAAGGTGAAGTTGTTCATGGTGAGGACAAACTGGCTAGCTGAAGCAGAAATGGTGTACTGGGTTTACGAGGACTGGGGCGTGTGTCGAGCAAGTGTTCAAGGGCAGCTAGGCCATAAGTGTGGGGAATGTTGGTGTACAGTGACGTCACGTCGACTGTAACTAAGATGGTGTCAGTTGGGGGAGAATCAGAGATAAAATGTATTGTGAAGAGGAAGTGGTTGCTGAAGTATACATATAAGGTAAATTTATGAGAAAAATGAAGGAAAATACTTACAGCTTATATGATCCGTATTAGAGCACACACATATTCACATATATGCAAGTCACTACGATATTTCGTGCACATAGTTTCACTTAGTCATGTGTAGAGGCAGAGAGCGAAGTGCACGTGATCAGAAAGCACAAGATTGAAGAGACAGTGGCGACGTGTAGCGGACGACACATCAAGCCTAGAGAACAACTGACTGCTGTAGCGCGTAGATTTCCGGAGCTTGGAACAATTTACAACTGTATAGCGTGTAAGTACAGGGTGGGATCGTGGAAGGAAGTGTGTTGAATATGTAGAGGAAATGGGAGGAATAGAGTTATTGAAGGTTAAGGCCAGGATATATTTTCGCGTTCAAACCATGAATAAAGGCGCCCTCCCACAGACGGCGTGTTGAGGTGCTGGTCGTAGGGGGTAAAATGTGTATTATGGCAACCAGGAAGGATAGATCAAAATTGGTGTTGTGGGACTCTGTGTGTAAGAAGAGTGGGGCATCGGGTTAGTTGATAATGAAGAAGTGACGGTGGTTGTTGATACGAAGGTTCAGAGCAGCACCTGTTTCCCCCACATAAACAGCATCACACAACTTGCAGGTTAGGATGTATATAACATTAGAGGTGTGGCATGTACCCTTGGGATTTAGGGTGCACCGGCCATTAGCAGTATTGATAGTGGCTGTAGGAGAAGTGATGAAAATGGAGCAGGTCCTACATCTGGGTCTCTTGCATGTATGGGCGTCGGTTTGGTGTGGTGGCGAGGAAGGATTCGTACGGACCAAATTGTTTCTAAGATTAGGTGGATCTAATCTAGGTTTGGTGGTATACATATGATGATATATACATCAATGTATTGTAGATTAAGATCACAAAAGACCTTCTGACAATGTTTAACGAAGCGATCGTCGGATTTGTGTCAAATAAAGAACGGAACTAATTTCCGGAAAAGTTTTATTGATAATAATGCCAGAGATACATTGTGAAATTCGTAATTGATTCTTTAGAAATAACTCATGAATTAAATGTGAAGTATTAATTTTATGAGTTATTATTTTTTTTAAATTAATTTATTCCTTGGGTTTAATTATATTTTTTGTTGTTTTTTATTATATTTTCTTTCTTTTAGGTATGCTTCTGGAGAAGTGTGAATTTCATTCCGAGTCAGCGAAGACAACAAATGTGTCTGGAGAAGGTACTAACCGTGCTGAGGAAAATACTGATAATTTTGAGTTTGTTAGTTGCTGCAAAGTGGAATATGACTCAGATGAAGCTGCCGATGTGGAATACCCAACGTTCTCTGAAAATATTGATGATAATAATTGTGAAGATCTGTATAAAGTTGAACCGACTCCTAGAAAAGCTGATGACTGCTCTCTCGATACAGAAGATAGTTATTTGGTATGTGTTTCGAAGGGAAAGGAAAGTTCCTGCAGTAGCGACCCCGTACAGAGCTTTGCCGAATTCCCAGGAAACCAGAATTTTACGCTGAAACAATTAACTGAACATAGTTCACAAAATTTACTTGCTGTAGTCAGGCCAACGAAAGATGAATCTCAGTGCGATACGGAACGTAAAGAATCCTCTGGTCAAGAAATATGTGCAGGTATAAGGTCAGTGTTGAATCAATGTTTTATTTCTATTGTGTTGGTGAAAGCACAGAGAAATATCCTGTATTCGTAAATATGTAAATGCATTTTTCCTGGCTTTTGAAAAATTTTCAACTCACTTGTAGGTATGAGCTCCTTTATGGCTTATTTGCTTCATGATTTCTGTAAATTTACTCTCTCACTGATTTATTGACAGATATATTGAGTGCGGGAGACTCTCGAAACTTAAATATTGGTTACTCACATGTGAATTTGTAGACCTCGTAGGATTGCCACATTGATTTATTATTTATGTTAGCTTTCTGAGTTTCGCTACACCTCTTGGACGATGTCACCCAAGTCACAGATATAGAGAGAAAAATAGTTAAAATTATTCTTGCTAATAACCCGTGTTGGGTAAAGTTGATTGCCCCATAATGAAACAGGACATAACCGCAGCACTAGTTCCCTTGTACACGCCAAAAAGGTCATGAAGTGTTTCACATAGTATAAGTTATATTACTCAGATCGCATGGAGTCCTCGGGCATAAGAGATTCTCATTCTTCCAATCCTGTATTCCGCTTGTCTTTGAATTGAAATTTTATTTATGGCCTTTAGGCATCTAAGGCTCATGCCGGGATAGGGGAGGAGAAGGATTCGGGAAGGTGTCGGTCAGGGCCTATGTTGAAGGTGCCATCCCATCATTTGACTTGCGTGACTTAGGAAAAAACCACAGTCAGGATGGTCGGCCGCTGGGATCGAAACCACTACCTCCCGAATGCTACGCCAACGCTCTATCACTAAGCTACGGCGGCTCGGTTTGCTTGCCTTTGAAGCACAGCATTGTATCTTCAGTCTTGTTATATAAAGCAATATCGCACATAGATAAATCAGTCAAAGAAACCTGCTCCCTATTTCTCAGGAAACCAACACTGAAAGGGAAATTTTGAATAAGGTCTGGTTCCTTTTTTCTCGATTAATCACTTAACAAAAATTAATATAAAATTCAGTCTACGTACAAAATAATTGCACAATATTATTTTTAATTAATTTTAAATAAATTAATCCCATTAAAAGAGTGTATAAACAATTCAATGGGGCTTGAAACTTGATTTTTCCTTATTTTGCCAAATGAATCCAGACGGAGTTTCATTGTTTTTCGTCCTAACCCTTCAAATGTTTATAAGAATTTTATGGTCTTATTCTACGAACCGAAGGTATCTACAAAGGCTAAGGGAAGATGACCACGAACGAAAATATCATCGTGAAGGGAAGCAGCTTCACGGTTACCACCTGAAGCTGAAGATGAATCACGTCGGCAAGGCTCAGAGATGGACAGAGAAGGACATCTTGGGCTATAGCCGTTACAGGAAGTCTGTAGAGGTAACAAATCCATACCGCAGAACCGTGGATACCCGAACCCAGTGAGGTCGAGGCCGAAAATTCAATATCAACAGAATTAATTAATGTGGGAAGAACGGCACTAGTCAGTTAGCCAAGGAGCTACATAAACTGATACGTGCTGTATGGAGAATTTTGGAGTTTCCAAAGGAATGGAAAACCTTAATAATAAGAAAAGGCGAAAAGTCCGTCCATAACAATTACCGCTGAATCTCTCTGCTCTCAACATGTTATGAACCTGCTAACACGCCTAAGCATATACGTAGATAAAATAACCAATGAGGGTTTAGAAGACAGAGAGCTACATTGGAGCAATTTTCGCCTGCAGACAGATATTAGAGAAGAAATGAAAATACATTTGGAAAGTTCAGCAATTCTTCATTGATTTAAGAGGCCGCCTCGCTCCAACCCTCACATTTTTAACATAGATATCCTAATGATCAGCCCACGGTTGAGTGCTAACCTTGTAATCGAAAGGACCCCGGTTCGGTTCTGGTGCCGGCCATCCTGAGTTAACGTTTACTTTAGTTTCCCTTCGGTCATACCAGACAAATGCTGGGATGGTACCTTTAATAATGATGGTGCCGATTCATTCAAAAATTCTTTCCCTTGTTATCGTTGTTACAGTGTAAAGTGACCAGACGTCGGATATATTTGGAGATTGTTAAATAATTAAGTCCTAATAATCATTTTCCGGTACAACTGAGTGGCAGATGGAACCCTAAGGAGGAGCGGAGGTGAAATGTGGATGTAACGTTGAGGCATTGTACCTAAAAATTGACCTCTCTTCAGTTGATATAATTGTGAACTTTGTGAACTTAATTTTTTTTTTATATATTTTTATATGGCCAGTCTAGTAACTTTGGACTTCGGCCCGTCACAATACGCCTTTAGCTGTTAAAATCCTTACCCATGCCGGGACCTTCGAGCCGATGGCCTACCGCCGCAGACTTCTCGGCCACAAGCAGAGTGAAAACAGCTATTTACAAGCATTTATTCGTAATTTTATTGCAAAATTGCACAAAATTTTATTTTCGATTACCCAAGACAATTTTGTTTGTATGTTTGGATATGAAGAGCATCTACACTAAACTGCTTCCGAGAAACTTACCGCCAGTGCTGTACAATATTATGATCATCTTCACCATCTGGTGAAAGCCATTCCTGTGAAACGATTACAACACCGTCACGGTAATGGTGCTACTGCTCCATTATAAAGCCAGATCACATACAGAGAACGCGATTCAGGACTTCAATTGAGAGACCGTTCCGCGTACGTCGTACTCTCTGGATCCGGTTCTTACAGCACTTTGGATCTGGGATTTTATAGTATCATTATTGGATTTTAAGGTTATCTGTTTTCTTTGCACCGTAAACTTGGCTGGATGTCTTCTTCTGTACTCAACTTGTGACATTCTTCAAGAGAGGCCTTCATTGCATGGCCAGACGTTGGAAGAATGACATTAACAGTGGATAAGAATGGGGGGCTTCTGCGTTTAGTCTCCCCCCACCCCCACCCCCGTACATTTGTTGGTGATAAAATCTCAATTGTTCCTTGCGCTTTGAAGGATGTATAGTTGAACGTGTATGTTAGTTAGCACAGCCCATTTAGTATGAGATGTCTCTTTCCTTTTTCAGAACTATCTGTCTGCATTTATTAATTTCAGTATAATTCCGCTTTGCAGTTCTCCATTTCGACTGGAATGTAAGGACGAAACGTCTGAAGATATTATTTCATCGAGAGAAAAATATAAACCAGAGGAAAGTTCGATGGTAGAGGGAAGTAGCAATGCAGAAAGTGATGGAGATTTCAAAGCAGAAAGTGATCCTTCACCAGATCATGGAAAGGCGTCACGGAATCACAGTCGTTCTCCACAGGTGGGCACTTTTCAAGGTTTACACTTTCACGTGCTTTGTTCAGCTTTTAGCTTGTTCTCGCGTATGACGTTTTCTCTTCTCATTTTCGCGTGACGTTGTCGTAAGTGATCCACTTTTCATCACCAGTCACCAACCGCTTCAGAAATGGTTCACTTTTGTTGCGATTCAGCAGCGATTCGCAGATGGAAATTCAGTCCATGAGTTTTTTTTTGCGTTAACTCGTGTGGCACCCATACATCAAGCTTAGCCTTATGCAAATGGTTCCACACGGTTTTTTGTGCAATGTTCAGCTCTTGGGCAATCGAAACAGTGCTTACATGACGGTCGGACGCGACAATGTCCATGATTTTATCGACATTTTCGACACTTGGCCTTCCAGTGCGTGGTACATCTTTGACGTCAAAATTACCGGCACGGAATCGACGAAACCAAAATTGCGCGTGATTGGCTGTTACAGTATCAGGACCATAAACACTATTCACATTTGCAGCCGCCTGGCTTGCGTTTTCGCCTTTATCGAAGAAAAACTGTAAAATATAGCGTATTTTCTCTTTGCTAGTGTCCATTTTGACGCGCGCTCACACAACACTGAGTCAACTCATCACAACTATCTGAACAGTGTTTGTAGTACGCAATCTCATCGTTTGAACGCCATCT